>ONZH01015047.1:0-16501 GCA_900303285.1 Rhinella marina | reverse complement strand
GCCTCGTTTCATTGGGCCATATGAGATCACCAAGGTGATTAATCCGGTGTCTTTTGGGCTGTGTTTACCTGATTCTTTTCGTATTCACAATGTTTTTCACAAGTCTTTGTTAAAGAGTTATCTTGCTCCCGTGGGTCCTGAGGAACAGCCTCCGTCTCCTATTGAGGTGGCAGGACAAACGAAACATGAGGTGGCTAATATTGTTGACATGAGAAAGGTTCGGAACTCCTTCCAGTATCTTGTACAGTCATGGCCAAAAGTTTTGAGAATGATACAAATATTAATTTTTACAAAGTCTACTGCTTCAGTTTTTATAATGGCAATTTGCATATACTCCATAATGTTATAAAGAGTGATCAGCTTAACAGCAATTACTTGCAAAGTCAATATTTGCCTTGAAAATGAACTTTATCCCCCAAAACACATTTCAACATCATTGCAGCCCTGCCTTAAAAGGACCAGCTAACATCGTTTCAGTGATTGCTCCATTAACACAGGTGTGGGTGTTGATGAGGACAGGGCTGGAGATCAATCTGTCATGATTAAGTAAGAATGACACCACTGGACACTTTAAAAGGAGGCTGGTGCTTGGCATCATTGTTTCTCTTCTGTTAACCATGATTATCTCTAAAGAAACATGTGCAGTCATCATTGCACTGCACAAAAATGGCCTAACAGGGAAGAGTATCGCAGCTAGAAAGATTGCACCTCAGTCAACAATCTATCGCATCATCAAGAACTTCAAGGAGAGAGGTTCCATTGTTGCCAAAAGGCTCCAGGGCGCCCAAGAAAGACCAGCAAGCGCCAGGACCGTCTCTTAAAAGTGTTTCAGCTGCGGGATCGGGCTACCAGCAGTGCAGAGCTTGCTCAGGAATGGCAGCAGGCAGGTGTGAGTGCATCTGCACGCACTGTGAGGCGGAGACTCTTGGAGCAAGGCCTGGTCTCAAGGAGGGCAGCAAAGAAACCACTTCTCTCCAGAAAAAACATCAGGGACAGACTGATATTCTGCAAAAGGTACAGGGAGTGGACTGCTGAGGACTGGGGGAAAGTCATTTTCTCTGATGAATCCCCTTTTCGATTGTTTGGGACATCTGGAAAACAGCTTATTCGGAGAAGACGAGGTGAGCGCTACCACCAGTCTTGTCTCATGCCAACTGTAAAGCATCCTGAAACCATTCATGTGTGGGGTTGCTTCTCAGCCAAGGGAATCGGCTCTCTCACAGTCTTGCCTAAAAACACAGCCATGAATAAAGAATGGTACCAGAATGTCCTCCGAGAGCAACTTCTCCCAACCGTCCAAGAGCAGTTTGGCGATCAACAATGCCTTTTCCAGCATGATGGAGCACCTTGCCATAAAGCAAAGGTGATAACTAAATGGCTCAGGGAACAAAACATAGAGATTTTGGGTCCATGGCCTGGAAACTCCCCAGATCTTAATCCCATTGAGAACTTGTGGTCAATCATCAAGAGACGGGTGGACAAACAAAAACCTACAAATTCTGACAAAATGCAAGAATGGACTGCTATCAGTCAGGATTTGGTCCAGATGATTGAGAACATGCCAGGGAGAATTGCAGAGGTCCTGAAGAAGAAGGGTCAACACTGCAAATATTGACTTTCTGCATTAACTCATTCTAACTGTCAATATAAGCTTTTGTTACTCATAATATGATTGCAATTATATTTCTGTATGTGATAAAAAACATCTGACAAACACACATAAAAACCAGAGGGCAGCAGATCACGTGAAAATATTATATTTGTGTCATTCTCAAAACTTTTGGCCATGACTGTACATTGGAAGGGGTTCGGTCCAAAGGACAGGTCTTGGGTACCGTTGACTAGGATGCATGCTGACACTCTCATCAAAAAATTTCATCTGCAGCATCCTGAGAAACTGGCTCCCTCTGGTAAGGGTCCGGTGGCCCCTCGTGAAGAGGGGGGTACTGTCATGGGAGGCCGGCATCGCGCTCCCTCCGCGCAGCGCCGCCGGACCTCTCTGCCCCCCTAGAGACGAGCGGTAGGGAATTGAAGTGCTGGTCTGGTCAGCCAGCACTTCATCAGTTAATTATCTGTTGGGTTTTTAGCCATGTGGTGCTGATCACACGACATGGCTACTTTGCATATTGTTTTGACAGCTTGCACCGCCTCAGGTCATGTGATGCTGGCCACATCACATGATCCTGGCCGGGCTATTTAAAGATGGCAACTGCCTCACACATTGCCTGTGATTAGTCTTCTAGGATCAGTGCTGTGTGTTGGACTTGCTGTTGGATTATTGGTATACTGGATTTTGGCTTCGGACTTTGATTACTCTTCCCCTTGGTATTTGACGTGACCTCCTGTTTCTGACTTGGCTTGCTGACCTTTCTGTATTGTGTTGTGTTCCGTCTGTGTTTGTCTTTCCCTGTGTTCCCCTTCCCTACCCTGTGCACGTACTCAGCATAGGGACCGTCTCCAAGTTACGGTTTTGCTGCCTAGGGCATCTACTGTAAGTAGGCAGGGAAAGAGGTGGGGTTCAGACAGGGCACACTAACCCTTGTTCCCCTGTCGTGACAGGTTTAACTTAAACACTAATTTATCATCAAAAATTGTCAAGAAGGGTTCACGAATAGTCAGGGCTTGCAGTTCGCATACCCTTCTAGCTGACGAAATTGCTACTAAAAAGATGGTTTTAATAGTCAGCAGCAATTTCAGGGATAGGGTATCTAAGGGTTCAAAGGGAGCGGAGGACAGACCCTGGAGACTCGTGTTTAGGTTCCAAGGGGCCACCATGTTTTTGATCCTAGGGCGCAATCTGTCCGCTGCCTTTAGAAACCTAGATATCCAGGGGACCTCATACAGACTGGTATTATAGAGAGCACCCAAGGCCGAGACCTGGACTTTCAAGGTATTAGGAGATAACTCCATATCTAGCCCCTCCTGAAGGAAATCTAGTATGAGCGGAATGTTTGGAGTGGACTGGGTAAATTTATCTCCTGCCCAGGAAGCAAATTTTTTCCAGACCTTAAGGTAAGCTTTTGAGGTGTTAGATTTCCTGCTCAGCAGCAAGGTACTCACAACCTTTAGTGATAGCCCTAAACCTAAGAGGATTGATTTTTCAGTATCCAGGCCGATAACTTGAGGAGTTTGGGATTGTGATGGTTGACTGGCCCCTGAGACAGAAGGTCCGCAGACAGGGGAAATAGAATGGGATCCTCCTTGCTGAGGGACTTCAGGAGGCCGAACCAACCCCTCCTGGGCCAGAAGGGTACTACTATAATCAGGGTGCATTTCTCTGATCTGAACTTGCAGCACTCTCGGAATTATTGGGATTGGGGGGAAAGCATAGACGAGCCCCGCAGTCCAGTTTTGGGTGAAAGCATCCACTGCCACACAAGGATCCCTTGGATTCAGGGAGAAGTAGCGATGAACTTTGTGATTTTTCCTGCTGGCGAATAAGTCCAGAGCTGGAATTCCCCAATGAAGTTGAATCAGCTGGAAGGCCGATTGGGACAGGGACCATTCTCCGGGGTGTATTGTGTGGCGACTTAGGAAGTCTGCCTGCAGATTTAATGATCCTCTTAGATGGACCGCAGACAGCGAGAGAACGTTCTTCTCTGCCCAGCTGAAGATGTGATTTGCTAGGACCTGAAGATGATGATGCCTCGTTCCCCCCTGGTGTTGAATAAATGCCACTGCCGTGGAATTGTCCGAGTGGACTAACACATGACGCCCTTTTGAGTAGGCCTGCGTTGCCTTGAGGGCTTCCCAAATGGCCTGGAGTTCTCTGAAATTCAAAGTTAGAGACCACCCTGGAAGGAGCCCATTGTCGCATGAGCTCCCCAACCTTTGGCGCTGGCATCGGTGGTCAAGGAGAATACATTCTCCTGATTCCAATGTACCCCCTTCTGTAGGTTTTGGTCCTTGAGCCACCACCGGAGTGAACATTTGACTTCCTCGGTGAGACAGATTTTTCGGTCTAGGGTGAACTGAGATTTGTTCCAAACCCGTAGCACTAAATTCTGCTGCAGCCTCATATGATGCTGGGCCCAAGCTACTGCTGGAATTGAGGAGGAAAAAAAGCCTAGTACTCTCATGGTCTTTCTGATTGACGAAATTGGATTTTCCAGAAGATGTTGAACCTGCAGCTTTAGATTCTGGACCTTGGATGGAGGTAGGAAAGATCTTTGAAGTACAGAGTCCAGGATGATACCTAGAAAAGTCCTTCGACTGTCCGGAATAAGGTTGGACTTCTGCCAATTGATGATGCACCCCAGTGACTGAAGGCGGTCTAACATGGTCTGTAGATGACTGTGAAGAATATCTGCACCTTCTCCCAGAATTTAAAGGTCGTCCAGATATGGCACTATTGTGATGCCTTCTCGACTTAAGGAGGCTACCACTTCCGCCATTATTTTGGAAAAAAATTCGAGGGGCGGAGGAAATCCCGAATGGTAGACAGTTGAATTGGAAGTGACGGACTCTTCCTTCCTGAAGGACTGCGAACCTGAGGTATCTCCTGGATGATGAATGGATTGGAAGGTGGAAGAATGCGTCCTTGAGGTCGACCGTGACCATTAGAGCACCTTTGTTTATTCACATTACTGCAGATTTGATATTTTTCATTTTGAACCTGCGATATACTACGTATTTGTTTAGTGGTTTTAGGTTGATTATCATACGAAATTTTTTGTTGGGTTTTGGAACTAAGAAGGGGGAGTAATGACCTATTCCTAGTTCTGGTACTGGTACATCTTCTATTGCTCCAAGGTCTAAAAGCTCTTTTATGCCCTCGGACAGAAGTGACAACTGGGATGGTGGAAGTTGAGTTAAGGTGAATTTTTGCGGGGGAGGTGAAAGCAACTCTATTGAGTAGCCTTCTTTTATTACCTTCAGGATAAACTAATCTCTGATAGATTGTTCCCAAACAGGAAAAAAAGAGCTCAGCCTTCCCCCGACGCACGTGGCCTCATTGCTTGGAGGAGGAAGCTGCAGGGGAATCTCTTTTATTTGGCTTAAACAAAAAGTTTTTCCCCCGACCCCCTTTATTATGTGACCATCTTCCCGATTTCCCTCTATCTGATCTAGAGTCTTGAAGTTGTTGTTTACTGCGAAAAAACAGTTTCCTGTTCCGATATCTATCTTCTGGAAAACCTTTTTCACGGTCTGTAGCATTTTCCAGAATTCTATCTAAGTCGGGCCCAAAGACATACTGCCTATGGAAGGGGAGAGATATCAACTTATTCTTAGAAGTCATGTCTCCTGCCCAGGCTTTCAACCAGAGGACCCTTCTGGTGGTATTTGACAGAAACGCAGTACGCGCAGCAAGCCTTACCGATTCAGCTGAGGAATCGACTAAAAAACTAGTGGCCATTTTTAGCAGGGGAATACTCTCTAAAATCTGATCCCTTGGAGTTTTATTAATCAAATGCACTTCTGGCTGTTCCAGCCATACTTTCAGAGTGCGGGCTACACAGGTTGCCGCAACCCCGGGCTTTAAAAGGGCTGCCGTAGCTTCCCATGTTTTCTTTAGAAGGCTTTCGGCTTTTCTGTCCATGGGGTCTTTTAGCTGTGCTGCATCCTCAAAGGGGAGGGCTGTGCGCTTAGCCACCTTGGCTACTGGGGCATCCACTCTTGGAATTGCCTCCCAGTCAGCGCAGTCCTTCTCATTAAAGGGATAGCGCCTTTTTAAACTGCGGGGAATAAATGATCCCTTTTCCGGTTTATCCCATTCGGATTTAATCAGGTTTTGGATATTATCCAGGACTGGAAACACGGATCTTTGTCTTTCCCCTAGACCCCCCGAAAATTTCTTCCTGGACAGACTTGGGCCTTTTCAGGATTTTCAACTATAGTGGCTGTTATGGCCTTAATTAATTCCTCTATATCTTCAGGATTAAAGAGGAACCTTTTATACTCGTTGTCCTCCCCCCACTCCTGGTCTATGTCATCAATCTCAGGGTCTGATAAGTCTGGGATTGCGGAATCCGAGTCACTACCCCCTGATAAAGGATCCCTGGGCAACCTCGACCTATGAGAAGGGGGTCTACGGAAGGGGGGAGGAGAAGTATCCCGGGCAGCTAAGGCCGAACGGACCTCATCCCTGACCTGAATTTTGATTTCATCAAGGAGGCTAGTAGATTCCGCCTTAACTACCGACTCCGTACATTCTTTACAGAGGGGTTTAACCCCCGAGGAGTGTAGGCGCTTAGCACAAACCCCACATTTCCTAGCTTTAACTTTAACAGTAGCCAAGGACTCCTTTTCTCCCTAAAAGCAAAAGGGGAGAGAAGGGTCACCATACCAAGGGTCTGCCATAGAAATAGAGGGTGCCTTAAAAGGCTACTCACTGAACCCTGGTTTGGTGGAGGCTCCATCCCAGAGCCTAGGGTGGAGGGGTTACTCATGGTGACTTCACCCGTCCAGCCGACAGCCAAGCATGCAGTTGCCACAGGAAAACGCCGGGTATAGATTCCGATGGGCGCCGCCATCTTTGTAGGGGCCACATATGCGCCGTGCGCCCGGCATGATGTCATAACGTGGCTCCTCCCCCAGAAGTCTGACATCATTTCCAGGCGGCCAGAGGGAAGCGCGTCTCAGCGTCGCTCCGGCCACCATGTTTCCACTCCGCATAAAGCCCATGTGGACCGCCGCAGGAGGGAGCTTCGCCGGGGCCATTCCAAGCAGCATGAACCGGGCACCGGCCAAAACGGAGGAGGGAGAGCCCAACTAGGGATCCGACCCCAGGCCTGCACAAGATGGTAAGTAGAAGAAAAAAGGTAAGAAAAAAAAACAGGACTCCAGCGTCTCCCAGCACCTCTCCGGATCTTCCTTCCTGACAGGACAGGAAAATACACTGGTGCTGGGGGGAAGGGGTGGGGTTTTTAACCCTCTCTGTATTTTCCTGTCCTATCAGAGGAAGACTATCTCAGGTTGTGCTGTCATGGAGACGACTGGGGAAATATATATATATATATATATATATATATATATAGTGACAACTCGGGGTCACTTAGCTCTCCAGGATCGCCATCTTCTCACCTTAGACGGTTGGCACACCTCAAGAAGCCACTCCAACACTGCAGATTCGGGTGCAAACTGGTCACTACCAGCTTTTATTGTCACTTTTACAGCAATCCAAACAACTCAAACACAAATCCTCAGCCGTCTGGCCACTGACTACACAATATTGCCCCTCTCTATCGGGATCTGGGTCTACTACCCAGCTCCCCAAAACACACCACGGTCCTTACCCCACACAGGGTAGAGGGTCCCGGGTTGAGGGGTAGACTGGGAGCCCTGATTGAGGAGCCCAGCCCCCCTTTACCTGAGCTCCTCAGCTGGCTGATAATTACCTCTCATTAACAGCCAGGCTGATACACACACTGATTAAAAACACCATTTTCCCAGCCTTTCTTCTTCTCATCCAGCTTCCTCTGGATGAGACACACCATTTTATGGCCCTCATATGGCCCTCTGGCAGCTGCACTGCCACATATCCCCCTCCCCTGATAAAGGCTGTAGGACATTTCACAATATATAAACCCCCTCCTGGGTCAAAGGTCCTACATTTGGAAACATCTGGGGTCACCTCAGCAGGAGGCATACCACGTATATCACCTTCTATGAGCATCTCCTCTAAGTGAGGTTGTTGACCCCTCTCTCTGGAAGGTCTGTCCCCTGTTTTCACTCTATCACTATCGCACAGCTCATCACCCTGGGCTTGTGTAAGTGCTACTTCAGCACTTGCAAACAAACCTTCAGTAATTAAGTCCTTCACCACTGACAGTGCTAAGCCTCTATCCTCACTTGGCTCTTTACACTCAGTATAACTGACCCTGCGCTCTGAAACCTGAGGGTCATCACATACAAGCTCATATGTGGGGGCATCCATCACAACATGAACCACATCACTCTTCATAACCTCATCTTCATTGTTACCCCAGGCAACCTGGTCTACATCACTTGTAACCTCAGTGAACGGGACATCTGCACCCACAGGACCAATCTTGCCATGCCCTTCGGTGGCTTCTCTCTCAACCTGGGAATGAGTGAGCTCTGCGGGGGTCTCAGCTTCTACATTCCACTCACGACCTGCTGGGGTCAGCATTTTTACTAAACACACTTCATCATCCAAGAGCGAATCCAAACTCTTTTCAGCATTGACACCTGCTTCACACACAGTCACTTTATCAGCGGCCTCCAAGGAGGTCCCTCCATGATCCACCACTGGTTCTGTACACCCTTCCAGCATACAGTCACTACCAGATATTTTCTCTTCACACATCAAGTGTGACTTGACACTCATCTCGTCAGGTACAACTGACTCCTGGTTACCACTAGCAACCACCTTAGTTTCACAGGAAACTGACATGGCAGCATCACTCTCTGATCTGCCATGAGTCATAGCACATGCATCACCTATCACACTCTTGTCACTATCAGCCCACCTGAGCTAATCTGGGGCACACCTGAGCTAATCCCCACATTGGACATTTCCTCAGTAACCGCATCCATTTCAGATTTCACAACATTTTTGTCAACCTCAGGTTTCATTATCCTGCTTCCTCTTACCCGGGTTAGCATTGGATCCCTGAGTTTAGCTATCCCAAAGTTACCTCTTGTAACTGACAATTCAGGTAAAGCAGTGAATCTCTCTCCTGCAGACACTTGTGAGGGAAACATCTCAGCTGGCTTACCTGCCAGTTTACACACTGCTTTTACCTGATCAGGTTTTGCGCTCATCTCCTGAAACAAAGGCAGGTTAGACACAGTATATAACATCACATTACTGTTTCCACATAATGCCTCTTTCACACTAGCGTTAGCACGGATCCGGCACCTAAAGGGTGCCAACGGATCCGTGCTAACGCTGATACATGCGCTCCGGCCCCACACATGTTGACAGACATTGGGACAGCAATACATACAGACATACACACACAAACACATACATACTTACATACTCCAGCCCGGGACGCCGGCAGCACGTCTTCACGCACCTCCTGCGCGCAGTGATGACGATTCCCCACAGCGCCCTCTGCTGGGAAAGTGGGGAAACGTCATAGCTGCAAGCAGGAGGCGTGTGAAGACATGCTGCCGGCGTCCCTGCCTGGAGTATGTGAGTATGTATGTATGTATGTATGTATTTCTGTGTAGCCAGATCCGGAATGACCCCCCATTGCAAGTCAATGGAGGACAGATCCGGATTACTGGTGTGTCACACCAAACGGATCCGTCCCCATTGACTTGCATTGGGGGTCATTCTGGATCAGGCTTGGTGTGGATGCCTG
This sequence comes from Rhinella marina, assembly GCA_900303285.1. Lineage (NCBI taxonomy): Eukaryota > Metazoa > Chordata > Amphibia > Anura > Bufonidae > Rhinella > Rhinella marina. The sequence goes on along the minus strand of ONZH01015047.1, from coordinate 7,226 downwards.
GACCGGAGAGAAAACCGCAGCATGCTGCGGTTTGTTCTCCGGTCTGAAGACGGAACTGAATGCTTTCAGGAGCATTCCGTTGTCTTCAGTTCAGTTTTGTCCCCATTGACAATGAATGGGGACAAAACTGAAGCTTTTTTTCTGGTATTGAGCCCCTATGACGGAACTCAATACCGGAATTTAAAAACGCTAGTGTGAAAGTAGCCTAACACTTATGTGTCTTTTCCCTCAGACACCTTTTCATTTAACCCATTGTTGTACATAAGACTTTGTAAGTCCATGTTGCACAGTCTCTACAGAAACCAGCATGGTCTCAGGACTCAGGACTCACGGGGTAGTGGTGAGTAGGTGTAATTACACCTCACCGCCCCATTCATTTCTATGGGAAGAATCGCTTCCATACAAGTCCATGGAAGCGATTCTTCCCATAGAAATGAATGGGGCGGTGAGGTGTAATTACACCTACTGACCACTACCCCCGTAACGGCCAGCATGTAAACAGTGAAGAGGAGGCAGCACTGATACGGCGCACGCCTCCTCTTCAAACAGCTGATCGGCGGGGGTGCCAGGTGTCGGACCCCCACCCATCTGATATTGATGACCTATCCTGAGGATAGGTCATCAATATATATAACTCGAAAAACCCCTTTAAGAAATCAAGCTTAACTAATGTATATGTAAGGCCTGAGGAGTTTTTTTTTCATTACTCAGACAACCCCTATTTTCAATTAAAATAAATGTTTTGTGGTCATCAACAGGTTAAAATGTATAGTGTAAAGCACTCAGTAAACATGTACCTCAATATGATGCATGTAGAAAGTTCAACTTATCATGCAAAAATACAAGGTAGAAAAAAAATAAAAAAGGTATAAATTACTTCACTACCCAAATTAAAAAAAATATTGTATGTGACCCCCGAAAGCCAAAATAGTTCCAGATTAGAAATTGATTTACCTTTAACAAGAGTTTGCGTGAAGCTGAGATCTTTGATTTTCTCTAGGAGGAAAAGGACACGTTTTTATAAATTTTACTTATTTTTGAAAACATTGTTGACAACAAAAAGACAGAGCAATGCTACAAACAGAATTGTGCTCCAAGTATATTCTTCTCAGTACAATCAGATTATTCGAAGATATGCTACACTAAATAAATGTACCAGCACCAGCAGCAAGGGAATTGACAGTTGCATAGCTAAAAGACCCAGACACAGACTTTCATTCATAATGAGAGCATCAACTACTATTATGAATGCAAACAGCAAAGATCATTAGAGATGAGCGAGCACTAAAATGCTCGGGTGCTCGTTATTTGGGTCAAATTTTTCCCGATGCTCGGGTGCTTGTTTCGAATAACGAACCCCATTGAAGTCAATAGGAGACTCGAGCATTTTTTGCAGGGGACCAAGGCTCTGCCTAGGGAAGGCTGGGTGAAAACCTGGAAACCTCAGAAAATGTTGGAAACACCACGGAAATGGACAGGAAACAGCAGGGGCAGCATGCATGGATGCCTCTGAGGCTGTCTAATCCCACTATTACCCCAAATTCTCGGGCAACAGCCTGGTGGTGACCCTCAAGGCAATTATGCTCACCCAGACCATAAAAATTTATCGTGGCCCTGTATGGCTGTAACTACAGAGTGACCAAGTTACACTGCAGGAGCAGGCGAAGCACAAAAAAATTTAGCGTGACCCTGTATGTATGACTGTGACAACAGAGTGACCGAGTTACAGTGCAGGAGCAGGCGAAGCACATAAAAATTTATCGAGGCCCTGTATGGCTGTGACTACAGAGTGACCGAGTTACAGTGCAGGAGCAGGCGAAGCACATAAAAATTTATCGAGGCCCTGTATGGCTGTGACTACAGAGTGACCGAGTTACAGTGCAGGAGCAGGCGAAGCACATAAAAATTTAGCGTGACCCTGTATGGCTGTGACAACAGAGTGACCGAGTTGCAGTGCAGGAGCAGGCGAAGCACATAAAAATTTATCGTGGCCCTGTATGGCTGTGACTACAGAGTGACCGAGTTACAGTGCAGGAGCAGGCGAAGCACATAAAAATTTATCATGGCCCTGTATGGCTGTGACTACAGAGTGACCGAGTTACACTGCAGGAGCAGGCGAAGCACAAAAAAATTTAGCGTGACCCTGTATGGCTGTGACTACAGAGTGACCGAGTTACAGTGCAGGAGCAGGCGAAGCACATAAAAATTTATCGAGGCCCTGTATGGCTGTGACTACAGAGTGACCGAGTTACAGTGCAGGAGCAGGCGAAGCACATAAAAATTTATCGTGGCCCTGTATGGCTGTGACTACAGAGTGACCGAGTTACAGTGCAGGAGAAGGCGAAGCACATAAAAATTTACAGTGGCCCTGTATGGCTGTGACTACAGAGTGACCGAGTTACAGTACAGGAGCAGGCGAAGCACATAAAAATTTATCGAGGCCCTGTATGGCTGTGACTACAGAGTGACTGAGTTACAGTGCAGGAGCAGGCAAAGCACATAAAAATTTAGCATGACCCTGTATGGCTGTGACTACAGAGTGACCGAGGTACAGTGCAGGAGCAGGCGAAGCACATAAAAATTTAGCGTGACCCTGTATGGCTGTGACAACAGAGTGACCGAGTTGCAGTGCAGGAGCAGGCGAAGCACATAAAAATTTATCAAGGCCCTGTATGGCTGTGACTACAGAGTGACCGAGTTACAGTGCAGGAGCAGGCGAAGCACATAAAAAATTATCATGGCCCTGTATGGCTGTGACTACAGAGTGACCGAGTTACACTGCAGGAGCAGGCGAAGCACATAAAAATTTAGCGTGACCTTGTATGGCTGTGACTACAGAGTGACCGAGTTACAGTGCAGGAGCAGGCGAAGCACATAAAAATTTAGCGTGACCCTGTATGGCTGTGACTATAGAGTGACCGAGTTACAGTGCAGGAGCAGGCGAAGCACATAAAAATTTATTGAGGACCTGTATGACTGTGACTACAGAGTGACCGAATTACAGTGCAGGAGCAGGCGAAGCACATAAAAATTTTGCGTGACCCTGTATGGCTGTGACTACAGAGTGACCGAGTTACAGTGCAGGAGCAGGCAAAGCACATAAAAATTTAGCATGACCCTGTATGGCTGTGACTACAGAGTGACCGAGTTACAGTGCAGGAGTAGGCGAAGCACAAAAAAATTTAGCATGACCCTGTATGGCTGTGACTAGAGTGACCGAGTTACAGTGCAGGAGTAGGCGAAGCACAAAAAATTTAGCATGACCCTGTATAGCTGTGACTACAGAGTGACCGAGTTACAGTGCAGGAGCAGGCGAAGCACATAAAAATTTAGCGTGACCCTGTATGGCTGTGACAACAGAGTGACCGAGTTGCAGTGCAGGAGCAGGCGAAGCACATAAAAATTTATCGAGGCCCTGTATGGCTGTGACTACAGAGTGACCGAGTTACAGTGCAGGAGCAGGCGAAGCACATAAAAATTTATCATGGCCCTGTATGGCTGTGACTACAGAGTGACCGAGTTACACTGCAGGAGCAGGCGAAGCACATAAAAATTTATCGAGGCCCTGTATGGCTGTGACTACAGAGTGACCGAGTTACAGTGCAGGAGCAGGCGAAGCACATAAAAATTTATCGAGGCCCTGTATGGCTGTGACTACAGAGTGACTGAGTTACAGTGCAGGAGCAGGCAAAGCACATAAAAATTTATCGAGGCCCTGTATGGCGGTGATTACAGAGTGACCGAGTTACAGTGCAGGAGCAGGCGAAGCACATAAAAATTTAGCATGACCCTGTATGGCTGTGACTACAGAGTGACGAGTTACAGTGCAGGAGCAGACAAAGCACATAAAAATTTAGCGTGACCCTGTAATGGCTGTGACTATAGAGTGACGAGTTACAGTGCAGGAGCAGGCGAAGCACATAAAAATTTATTGAGGACCTGTATGACTGTGACTACAGAGTGACCGAATTACAGTGCAGGAGCAGGCGAAGCACATAAAAATTTTGCGTGACCCTGTATGGCTGTGACTACAGAGTGACCGAGTTACAGTGCAGGAGCAGGCGAAGCACATAAAAATTTAGCATGACCCTGTATGGCTGTGACTACAGAGTGACCGAGTTACAGTGCAGGAGTAGGCGAAGCACAAAAGAATTTAGCATGACCCTGTATAGCTGTGACTACAGAGTGACCGAGTTACAGTGCAGGAGCAGGTGAAGCACATAAAAATTTATCGAGGCCCTGTATGACTGTGACTACAGAGTGACCGAGTTACAGTGCAGGAGCAGGCGAAGCACATAAAAATTTAGCGTGACCCTGTATGGCTGTGACTACAGAGTGACCGAGTTACACTGCAGGAGCAGGCGAAGCACATAAAAATTCAGCGTGACCCTGTATGGCTGTGACTACAGAGTGACCGAGTTACAGTGCAGGAGCAGGCGAAGCACATAAAAATTTAGCGTGACCCTGTATGGCTGTGACTACAGAGTGACCGAGTTACACTGCAGGAGCAGGCGAAGCACATAAAAATTCAGCGTGACCCTGTATGGCTGTGACTACAGAGTGACCGAGTTACAGTGCAGGAGCAGGCGAAGCACATAAAAATTTATCGAGGCCCTGTATGGCTGTGACTACAGAGTGACAAGTTACAGTGCAGGAGCAGGCGAAGCACATAAAAAATTTAGCGTGACCCTGTATGGCTGTGACTACAGAGTGACCGAGTTACAGTGTAGGAGCAGGCGAAGCACATAAAAATTTATCATGGCCCTGTATGACTGTGACTACAGAGTGACCGAGTTTACAGTGCAGGAGCAGGTGAAGCACATAAAAATTTAGCATGACCCTGTATGGCTGTGACTACTGAGTGACCGAGTTACAGTGCAGGAGCAGGCGAAGCACATAAAAATTTAGCATGACCCTGTATGGCTGTGACTACAGAGTGACCGAGTTACAGTACAGGAGCAGGCAAAGCACATAAAAATTTATCGAGGCCCTGTATGGTGGTGACTACAGAGTGACCGAGTTACAGTGCAGGAGCAGGCGAAGCACATAAAAATTTATCGTGGCCCTGTATGGCTGTGACTACAGAGTAAACGGGTTACAGTGCAGGAGCAGGCGACGCACATAAAAATTTACAGTGGCCCTGTATGGCTGTGACTACAGAGTGACCAAGTTACAGTGAGGGAGCAGGCGAAGCACATAAAAATTTATCGAGGCCCTGTATGGCGGCGGTGACAACAGAGTGATCGAGTTAGACTGAGGTAGCAGGTGAACCACCCAAAAATTTAGCCTGACACAGCATGGTGGTGACACCACCAATGCCTTTGTCTGACTGAGATTGCAGTCAAATGGCTGGAGGTGAGCCTCCCAAAAATTTTTTTTTGGAGTGTCTGAAGTCGACCCTCCGAAAAATCTTTTTTTTTGTGTCTGTAGTTGACGCTATTGAAAAATGGTTTTAGAGTGTCTGTAGTTGACGCTCCGGAAAAATTGTTTGGAGAGAGGGCCTGTAGGTGGCCCTCCGGAAACATTGTCTTAAAAGAGTGCCAGTTGGCCCTCTAAAAAATTCCCTTTTGGGTCAGCGTTTGGCAATGAAGAGAAGGAGGAGGAGGAGTAGAGGAGAGGAATCGGATACATAAGGAATCTTATTCTTTAGCTGCTTTCCCCCAGAGGAGATTTGAATTCCGGTGAAATCCAGGCTTTGTTCATTTTAATAAGCGTCAGCCTGTCAGCGCTGTCAGTTGACAGGCGTGTACGCTTATCGGTGATGACGCCACCAGCTGCACTGAATACCCGCTCTGACAACACGCTAGCGGCAGGGCAGGCCAGCACCTCCAAGGTGTACAGCGCCAGTTCAGGCCATGTGTCCAGCTTTGAAACCCAGTAGTTGTATGGAGCAGAGTGATCACGCAGGACGTTGGTATGGTCAGCTAGGTACTCCCTCACCATCTTTCTGTACAGCTCCCCCCTACTCTGCCTAGACTGGGGACAGGTGACAGTGTCTTGCTGGGGTGACATAAAACTGGCAAAGGCCTTGGAGAGCGTTCCCCTGCCAGTGCTGGACAAGCTGCCTGCTCACCTCCTCTCCCCCGCTACTTGGCCCACAGAACCATGCCCTCTGCCGCTAGCGGCGTCAAATGGGAAGGATTGTTTCAGCTTGTGCACCAGGGCCTGTTGATATTGATTCACTCTCATACTCCTTTCTTCTACAGGGATGAGAGTGGAAAGGTTCAGCTTGTACCGTGGGTCCAGGAGAGTGAACACTCAGTAATCGGTGTTTGAAAAAATGCTTCTAACGCGAGGGTCACGGGATAGGCAGCCTAACATGAAGTCTGCCATGTGCGCCAGAGTCCCAACACGCAAGAATTCCCTCTCCTCACTGGCCTGACTCTCCATTTCCTCCTCCTCCTCCTCTTCAGCCCATACACGCTCAAGAGTTAAGAAGGACCGAGCATTGGTACCCTCTTCTGTATCGCCAACATTCTCCTCCTCTTCCTCCTCATCCTCATCCCCCTCCTCCAATACGCGCTGAGAAACAGACCGGAGGGTGCTCTGGCTATCAAGCGATGTATCTTCTTCCCCCATCTCCTGTGACAAGAGCAAAGCTTCTGACTTCATGCTGATCAGTGAGTTTTTCAACAGGCAAAGCAGCGGGATGGTGAGGCTGATAATGGCGGCATCGCCGCTGACCATCTGTGTTGACTCCTCAAAGTTGGTCAACACCTGGCAGATATCAGACATCCACGTCCACTCCTCATTGTAGACTTGAGGAATCTGACTGACCTGACTACCAGTTCTGGTGGAAGTTGACATTTTGCAGTCTACAATCGCTCTGCGCTGGTGGTAAACTCCGGATAACATGTTTAATGTTGAATTCCATCTTGTGGGCACGTCGCACAACAGTCGGTGAGCGGGCAGTTGTAGGCGGCGCTGCGCTGCCCTGAGAGTGGCAGCATCTGTGGTTGACTTGTAGAAATGCGCACTGATGCGGCGCACCTTGGTGAGCAAATCAGACAGATTGGGGTATGTCTTGAGGAACCGCTGAACTATGAGATTGTACACGTGGGCCAGGCATGGCACATGTGTCAGTCTGCCGAGTTGCAGAGCCGCCACCAGGTTACGCCCGTTTTCACACACAACCATGCCTGTCTTGAGGTTCAGCGGTGCCAGCCATAGATCGGTCTGCGCCGTGATGCCCTGTAACAGCTCTTGGGCGGTGTGCCTTTTGTCAC
>ONZH01015046.1:0-24296 GCA_900303285.1 Rhinella marina | reverse complement strand
GTAGGTCCGGTAGTACCCCAGTTTTTGCCTCCCTCTCTGATGGCGGAAAAAATTCAGCCATTTTGCGGCGGATTCAAGGGTCCACCAGGGTGGCCAGCCAGTATTGGTCCCTCTGTCGGATGTCCACAATCCGGCTGTCACTCCTCAGACACTCCCGCAGGCACCTTCCCATCTGCCACCAAGGACAATGAGCGCCTCTCCTCTACCACTGTCCTCGGTATAAGTTCCAGGGTCTGCTGGGTCTTCTTTCCCGTTCCTCTACCACCTCATCCTCCATCTCCTCCTGTGATTGAGAGGCAGAGAAGCCAGGTGGCAGTGTGTGGAATGGCTGGGCATGGACATCTTCCTCCTCCTCACCCTCCATCTGCACTTCATCCATCTCTGGGCTCAAGGCGATGTTCAGCCTTGGAGTGGGGCCTGGAATCCTCGCTGATGATGCTTTTCAGCGCACTTTCCAGAACATGGACGAGTGGGATGATGTCGTTGATCCCATAGTCCATTCCTGCTCACAAACAAAGTCGCATCCTCAAAAGGGATCAAACAATTGGCAGACTTCACGCATCATCTGCCAGTGTGTGACTTGGAAGTCGCAGTGTGGCGTGAAGCTGCCTGATTGCCCCATGAGGTAGTCTGTAACGGCTGACCTTTGCTCGTACAGGCGTCCAGCATATGGAGGGCAGAATTCCAGCGTGTTGGCACGTCGCAGATTAGCCGATGTTGGGCAGACTGCGCTGTCTCTGGATCCTGAGCAGGGTGTTCCTTGCAGTGTAGGAGTGGCTGAAGTGTTTGCACACTCTGCGTGACATCCTCATAAGGTCTTGGTAGGCAGGGAAATGATCGAAGAAACCTGTGCCACTATGAGGTTTATCACATGTGCCATACAAGGTGTATGACTCAGCCCTCCCTGCTGCACTGCAGAGACAATGTTCCTCCCATTGTCTGCTACCACCACTTCCCACCGTTAGTTGACGTTGGGGTCAGCCATTGATCTACCTCCTCCCTGATGGTCCGGAGGAGCTCCTGCCCACTGTGTCTCCTTTCACCCAGGCTCATCCAAATGGAGGACAGCCTGAGAGCGCCGGGCCTGACATCGGGTGGTAAGACACCGGGGCAGGTTGGAATGCAGTAGAAGCGGCGGATGTTTGCAAGGTGGTGGAGGCAGAACTTCTGCTTCCCGATGCTGGCCCCCTAAAGCACCGTGGAGGTGACAGTGGCAAGAATGGGTCAACTTCCTGATGGTCTTCTGGGAGGATGTTGACCCAATGGGAAGTAACAGACTTGTACTGCCCTTGCCCATAATTTGATGACCAGACATCAGCACTTAGGTGCACACTCTTGGACACCGAGAGTCCCAATGAGTCGCCCACCTTTTTCTGCACATAACTGTGCAGTGATGGGACAGCTTTTCCAGAGATGTAGTGGCGGCTGGGGACTCGCCATCTGGGGTGCGCACACACCATGAAATCCCTGAAAGGCTGGGAGTCCACGAGGTTGAAGGGCAGGGACTGAAGCACCAGCAGCTTAACCAGGTGTCCGGTCAGTTTCTGGGCCATGGGATGGCTGCTGGAATACACCTGACGTCTGCCCATGGACTCAGTCGGGATTGCTGCCTCATTAGTGGGTTGTACATGGCAGTGACACTGTGCTGCTGCTGGCAACTGAGGCTGATGAGCCCTGAGTTTCAGTGAGAGGATCTGCATGATGGGATCTGCAGGTTATGGTGCATCCTGACAGGAGGTGGGTATTGGGGTCACGGTTCTTCCAGGCCTGTTGGTGTTGCTTTCCATATGCTTTCGCATGGATGTTGTCCCGAGATTATCACCCCCTACCACGACTGACCCTTCATGCACAGCAGGCACAAACGATATGCTTATCTGTCCCCCAGGCGGAAGAACTGCCAGACGACTGAGGACCATGCGTTTGCTGACAGCCATGGGGGTCTTGCTGGCTGTTGACTGCCACTGCTGCCTGAGGGTGCCCTCTCAGGACCAAGTCTTTGAAGGGTGATCTCTGCCTGGTTAGCTTCTCTTCTACCCCTCCCTCTTGTGCCTCGGTTGCTTGCAACAGTGGATGTTGCTGGCGTCAGTGGCACCTCTATTTCCTCCACCGATGATGCTGAGGATAATGCTGCTTGAGGGCGCCACGTCCGATCAGCGACATCATCATCAAAGTCAGGACCACTGCTACTTTCCTCCGGTGGCTGGGACAGGATATCAGGTGTGGCACTGGATGCCCCTCCCTGGCTCTGTTGACTGCTTACAGCCAACACCTCCTCTGGAGTCTCAGTACGTTCCACCCGCTGACTTTGGTGGACTTCCTCCTCCTCCTCCTCCTCATCACTAAAAAGTGGTAGAGACTCCAAGGGCAGATCAAGGTTTGCAAAGAGTTCCCTGGCAGAAGGTGCCCCAAAGGAGAGTGGCATTCTAATAACAGGGTACAAGGGATTATAGGAGTAATAATCCCTTTTATCCTGGTCTAGTCTGTGAAAAAAGTACAGTTTTGCATCGCCGTTTTTTTTTTAACAGATTCGTTATGAATCGGGTTTGTTACGGTTCGGTTCGCTCAAAATAACGGCAACGCAAAATATACGGATATTTGAGAATGTACACTAATGCGTACGCTAATGCGTGTACACATTAGTGAATATTCTCAAATATGCGTATATTTAGGGTATGGAATATGGCATATTCCATACCCTAAATATACGCATAGTTGAGAATGTTCTCTAATGTGTACGCATTTTATGAATTCATACGCATTAGCGTACGCATTATCGTACATTCTCAATAAATATGCATATATTTTGCGTCGCCGTTATTTTAACCAGATTCGTTACGAACTTTCTCAAAATTCGGTTCGGTGACGAACCGAACTTTTGGGAAAGTTCGTAACGAATCTGGTTCGTTATGGTTTGGTTCGCTCATCCCTAATTTGGATCTTTAATATTAATTGGCACACCACAATACAAAGCAATATGCTGTGCCTCAATCCAGCCTTAAAGTCTTGTGTGTGTTTGCACAATCATTATATTGGTTGTCAACATATGTCAATCCTGGATTGTGAGATGTGAAGCTATGCAGTAGTAAATGGAGTAGTGATTAAAATGAATTTATATGAGTGTGTCCTTGCAATTGGTCTATACACAGAACCTGAATGTTTCAACACATTTGCTTCTGTTTGGTATTGACAGTACATATTCTCATTAAAAGGGTTGTAGGGGATAACTAACATCACTGGTGGACTGACCACTGGGACCAACGTGGGACTGCATCACTTCAACAGTACAGTCAGCCAGGATGGTAAAATCGAGCAGCCATTACCTGCCATGGGCAGACAAAGCTGCATGTGCTATCTGACCATACCCTAAGGGATAACAATGATTGTATTAAAAAATTATATTCTAAAAGTTGCCTAAACTGTTCCAAATGTTCTAAGATGTCTTTTGGTAATGTGCTGTTTGAAGGGATAATGGGGCCCATGCAAGTGCTACTTCCTCTTCAAAATTACCTGTGCGTTTTCTCCTTTGCAGAGGCGGCATAGTGTAATTACAGCTGCTCATCCCATTCAAGCAAAAAAGGAAATGACACTATAGCACCTTAAGAAATTTTCAAGTTTACTATTGCTCTAGAATGACATTGACAACATTCCCTAGTAATGCAGTGATATAGGTTCAGGCCATGTATCTTTACAACTAGGCAGATATTTGAAGATCTGAAATGTTTATACATTTTTGCATCCAATGTCCTACTAATTGTTCACTGACATTACAAATCTTCCTATATCAATCGCTTTGAATGGGGACGTACAGGATTAAAAAACATGGTTGCTTTCTTTCACCGGTCATCAGGTTGTGAGTGGTATTGTAACTCAGCCCCATTTACCTCAGTGATACTGAGCTACAATATCAATACCCCATGGACAGGTGTTGTCTTTTCCAAAACTGCATAATGTCTTTAACTCCAGATCCAGATAGGAAATCAAGATGAGAAGATTCCCCTCCTAAAGGCCTTTTCACACAAGTAGATCATTGATTTGATGGAGCAACAAATGAACAGAGTATACTGTAAAAATTTGTGAGCACAATTGTGTAATAGATTGTCAGACAAACAGACATTGTGGAATCGTCTGTGCTGCAAACAATACAGTGGATGACGAACGATGATAATGTATCATTTGTTTGATCGTTCAGTGCTTTTACATTACTCGATAACTGATCACTTTTGCTCATTTTAAGATTTTTTTAAACAATCATCTACTCGTGTAAAGGGGCCTTTAATGCTGAATCCAAAACTGAAATTAGTGTAAACTGCCTTGGTATAATAATAAATATGCAACAATAGGACAGCGTAATTTCAACATGGCTGCTCCAGAGATTTTGACATTTTGATTTTGACTTGCCCTGTTTTTCAAGAGCACTGGCAGCACACAAAAAGAATACAGCACTGACCGTTAAAATTATATATATTCCGTTCCCAGCCACCAGTGGTATTGCTGTGTAGTGACAGCAAATTTTTATCCAAAGGCAGGAGGCTGTGGTGAAATAATATCTTATAGTCACGTTAGAGGTTTTAAAGTTGGAGAGGTTTTCTGAATAGTTACATATTGATGTTGGAAAGTCATTTGATATTCCTTCACTGGAAAGATGGATTGTGGAACACAAGCAGTATACACAGAAAGCATTTTAAAGAGGTTTTTCGAGATTCTGAAATTGATGACCTATCCTCAGGATAAGAATTTGTTTTACAACACCTTCTTCTTTCACCCCTGCCAGAAGTCCTATTAAAATTGGCATCTTTTTAGGTGTGGAAGGTGGGTTGCATGCAAGGGCCCCATGGTTGTGAATGAAGAAGAGAGCGGGACCAAGACATACAATGCTCCTCCCTATTCTCTGCAGTGAGATAAGTGGAGCAGCAGTCAGTAGGTTCTTCTGCTCTATTAATCAGCATATTCTCACCTTTGAGGAAACAAATCTGCACTCTGTGTGTGTGAGGTGTGCTGCTTAGTTAACAGCAGATAGAATCAGCTTCCAGTCCCCAGATGTCTCATCCCAACCACCTGTAAGTTGCAGTTCTCTGTGTGTCTAAGGGCTCATTCAGACAACCATATTTCTGGTCTCCATATCTGTTCTGCAGTTTTGCGTGGACCAATTCATTTCAATGGGGCCACAAAAGATGTGGACAGCACACCATATTTAAAACATGATTCAGCCCTTGCTCTTAGCAAAACACATAACACAGTCATATAAATCACATGAGCATATAGTACACTGGAGAAAGAAGTTTTCCTATTATTTTCTTCCTCATGGGGGCTGCATATCAGCAACATCAAGGCCTCCAGGCCTCCTAAATTATCCAGTAAGTGATTTGCTGGAGCAACAATTCTGTGGAATAACAAACTGGATTTGTGGATTTTCTGCCATTCTTCTTTACAGATCCTCTCAAGCTCTGTGAGATTGGATGGGGACCGTCAATTGACAGCTATTTCCAGACTTTCTAGAGGTGTTACATACGATTTAAGTCAGGGTTCTGGCTGGGCCACACAAGAACATTCACATTGTTGTCCCCAATACACTCTTGTATTGTCTTAGCTAAGTGCTTAGCGTTGTTTTCTTGTTAGAAGGTGAATTTCTGGCCCAGTCTGAGGTCCAGAGGATTCTGGATCAGGTTTTCACTAAGAAAATCTATGTACTTTGCTCCATTCAGCTTTCCCTCAACCCCGAACAGTGTCTTTGTCCCAGCCCTTAAAAACACTCACAGCATGATACTGCTACCACTATGCTTCACTGTTAGGATGGTATTGGACAGATGATGAGCAATGCTTGGTTTCCTCCAGATATGCTTAAAATTTAGGCCAAAAAGTTAAATTTAGATTTAATCTAGACCAGAGGTCTGAGGGGAGACTTCTTCCTAGTCACTCTGTCATAAAGCCCAGATTGGTGGAGTTCTGCAGTGATTGTTGACCTCCTGGAATTTTCTTACATCTGCACTTAGGATCTGTGGAGCTCAACTAAAGTGACCTTTGGGTTCTTGGTCACCTCTCTTACCAAGACACTTCACTCCCAATTACTTAGTATTGTGTTTTGTCACCTCTTGGAAGAGTCCTGGTTGTTTCAAAACTTATTCCATTTAAGAATTATAGAGGCTATTGTGCTCTTAGGAATTTTCAGTGCAGCAGAAATCTTTTGTACCCTTCGCTAGATCTGTGTCTCAACACAATCATTTCTCTTAGTTCCACGAGCAGTTCTTTCCTCCTCATGATTTAGTTTTCTCTGATATGCATTGTCAGCTGTGAAACCTTATATAGACAAGGCTTTATTTACCAGAGGTGTTTTCCAATCAAGGTGTAGAAACATCTCAAAGGTGATAAAGAGAAATTTAGCTCTCAGAACTAAATTTCAAGTGTCATAGCAAAGGGTCTGAATACTTTTATCCATGTGAAGATTCAGTTTTTCCTTTTTCAATAAATTTGCAAACATTTCTTAAATTCTATGTACACTTTCTCATTATGGTAGAGATGAGCGAATCTATTTGCCGCTTTGTAGATTCAATACGAATCTTGGAAATTTTCAGCTGCAAAGCGAATCCGGATTTTTTCAGATTCGCTCCGTTAAATTCGAAAATGTTCTTAAAGCTTTCTATGGATTGGCTACGTACTTGTCCGATAATTTGTACGCTAATGTCACGTATAAGTTACTTTATACACTGATGTGTACGAATTCAGTTAATTAGCAAACTTTTACTGTTAGTTCATTATTCGTGCGGCAAAAAGCCTGGGAAGAAAGTGGTCACCTGACCTAGTGGGAAGGGCTTGCTCTGATTGGCTCACAGGCTCGGTAAGCCAGTGAAGCATCAGTTGTGCTATGATTGCTGAGACAAGCAGAAGCGCCGTCTGTGAAGTTCCTAAAGACAGAGAAATGTTTTGTTAAAATTGGGGTGTAATTGTTCTGGGAATCCATATTACACATATCAGGGATACTGCAGGGCCAGTGCAGGGCCAGTGCCGGGCTAGTAATTAATCAGTCACGGAGAGACACAGGGAGAGAGACAAAGACCAGCTGCAGGGCCACAGTCAAGTGAAAATGTCTAGCATGGAAAAGCAAAACGGTTCCAGCCAGACCTCGAGTTCCAAAAAAAAGAGAAGGTGGCACAGGGCAGCAGTGCCAAAGGACCTGTAGCCGGGGCTTCTACTTGTACAATTCCTAATAGTTGGCCACTGTTCCACCAGGCTCAAATATTTTGTTACTCACCCTGTCGTATCCCTGCAAAGATCTCAGTAAGCCACTCTGGGCACTTAAACTTCAAATCGGACCCTTTCCGCTGGATCTGGCCCGGGGTCCGCACGGTGTCGAAATGATGGCGCAAGCCTCAGATCACCTTTTTATGCTGGTTCGGGTGGCGGTGTGTGCCATCGTAATCCTGCCGGTCCATCAGACGGATCACGAATTTTGGATGATTCGCTCATCTCTAGTTATGGGGTATTGGGTGCAAATTAATAGAGGAAAACTAGATTTTTTTATTTTATCACAAGCAGGAACATAGCATTTGAAAAAAGCGAAAGGGGTCTAAAGACTTTCTGAATGCATAAATCATAGCTACTATGTCTAATTATGTCCTCAACATTGATCTGCGGACAACCAAGAATTAAATAAGTCTAAATGAATTTGCCAAATCTAAGCATTTATAATTTCATCTAAAACACTTGAAGATGCCAGTTTAGCTGCATCAAAACGATTTGAAGGCAGCCAATTCCCATATGAAGCAATGCTGTCTGTCATTGCAGACGTGACAACTAGATGAGTTTCAGCAGAGCAGAGGATTCCAGCCAAGTTGTTACACATTCATTAGTCAGCATAGTTACCGAACATAGAGCTTGGATCCAGGAACTGTTTTGTCTACATTTCCAGGCAATAAATATCCAGTAGAATATATATTTGTTTCATACCTCATTCTTATACTGTATCTAAATCCATATGCATTTTTGGAATTTATTACATATGATAATTTTGCACTGGCATAGGGCCCAGTTTAAACAATATGTGACCAAGGACCTCCATTTGCAGTGGGCCCCCAAATGGAAACATTGTAAGTCAGGTCAAATGTCCATATGCCAAAGTATTGATATTAAAAAATCAAAGTCAAAACCCTCAAGGCATATTCTTCCCCCATCAAAACAAAAATACTGGTATATACATATATAGTTGTCAAATATTGCCACTATGCAAGAACCAACTATTACCACCATACAATGACTAAATATTAAATACATTACATAGTTGCATAGTTGATATGGTTGAAAAAAAGACAAGAGTCCATCTAGTCCAATCGCCATACTGAAATTGAGCAAACCACACAGTACAAAGGAGAACATTACCAATGATAACACTAAATACTCTGTAATAATAATAGTCTCTGCAGTAAAAGCTTCACAAACTCTTCTCTCTGTGCCTGAATGAAGGTTGTAAAAGGATCTTAGATAAATGCTAGAGCAACAGGAAGAGGCTTTGTAACGTGGCCTGCTTAAATTGGAGGAAGGGCAGGGCTGATTCCAGGTCTCTGCTGCCTGAGGTAAAAATTGAAATGGTTTCCCCCACCACCCCCCATACCAAATTCTTAATCCAACCTCTCCCCCCAGCCCAACAGATAAATACATCGATGGACGTTTGATGGACCATTTGATGGACGTTAAATTCTGCACTACCAAACATATAGCAGAATACAAACCACATATCTTCCATCCAGTGATGTCTCTTCTGATGTAAATGTTCTCTTTTCTCCTCTTCTCCATCCAGACTAGACCACCACATCAACTTCATTCAGCTGTAGAATTTGTCACACAGACATCTTAGGTTCCTCATTTTACCATCATCCTCCCCATCTTCTAAACACAAGCTCCCTATCCTGGTGCCCCAACAGTGTCATCCAGCTGCTACCCTCAATACTGTCCCCAATGCCCACACTATAATGCAAAAATAATAGTGCCATAAAGATAGTCCACACATAGTAATAGTTCTCCCCAAAGAACCACCAATAGTAGTAGTTGTGTTCCATAGTGCCCCCAATAGTGATGACGCTCCCCAAGAGATCCCTCATTAGTAGCAATGCCCTGCATGTTGTGCCAAATAATAATAATAGTCCTACAGTACCCCTAGTACTACTAATTCCATGCTAGTGCCCCCAATATTTATCTCCCCCCCCCCCGCAGTTATAGTCCCCCTGTAGTGTCCCCTGTAGTTAGAGTATGTATATTGCTCCCTCCCGTAGTGCCAGTATACACAATGTTACCCTGGCACCCACCCTGCATAGTGTACACCCCTCACATTTTTGTAAATATTGTATTATATCTTTTCATGGGACACTGAAAATACAACACTTTGATACAATATAAAGTAGTCAGTGTACAGCTTGTATAACAGAATAAATTAAGTGTGTCCTCAAAATATCGCAACACACAGTTATTAATGTCTAAACCACTGGCAGCAAAAGTGAATACACGCTTAAGTGAAAATGGCCAAAGTGTCAATATTTTGTGTGGCCACTAGACAGGAGAGAGCATGCTTGGCCGAGCGTACTCGGGAGCAATTTTCGAGTAGTAGCGTACGCATCTTCTAATCTGTACGCTAATGCGTACGCATCTTGTAATTTGTACGCATTAGCGTACAAATTTATAAGATGCGTACGCATTAGTGTACAGATTAGAAGATGCGTATGCATTAGCGTACGGATTATAAAATGCGTTCGCTACTACTCGAAAATTGCCCCCGAGTACGCTCGGCCGAGCATGCTCGCTCATCTCTAGTGGCCACCATTATTTTTCAGCACTGCCTTAACTCTCTTGGGCATGGAGTTCACTATAGCTTCACAGGTTGCCACTGGAATTCTCTTCCACTCCTCCATGATAATGGAGCTGGTGGATGTTAGAGACCTTGCACTCCTCCACCTTCCATTTGAGGATGCCCCACAGATGCTCAATAGGGTTTAGGTCTGGAGACATGCTTGGCCAGTCCAGCACCTTTACTTTCAGGTTCCTTAGCAATGCAGTGATTATCTTGGAGGTGTGTTTGCAGTCGTTATTATGTTGGAATACTGCCCTGTGGCCCAGTTTCCAAAGGGAGGGGATCATGCTCTGCTTCAGTATGTCACAGTACATGTTGGCATTCATGGTTCCCTCAATGAACTGTAGCTCCCCACTGCCGGCAGCCCCAAACCATGACACTCCCACCACCATGCTTTCTTCGTACTCCTCATCTGGTTACCGTAACACACGCTTGACAGCATCAGAACCAAATAAGTTTATCTTGGTCTCATCATACCACAGGACATGGTTCCAGTAATCCATGTCTTTAGTTTGCTTATCTTCAGCAAACTGTTTGCAGGCTTTCTTGTGCATCATATTTAGAAGAGGCTTCCTTCAGGGATGACATGCAGACCAATTTGATGCAGTGTGCGGCATATGGTCTAAGCACTGATAGGCTGAGCCCCTCCCCCCCTGCCCCTTTAACCTCTGCAGCAATGCTGGCAGCACTCATACATCTATTTTGAAAATATAAGCTCTGGATAGGATGCTGAGTATGTGCTCTCAACCATGGCGAGGCCTGTTCTGAGTGAAACCTGTCTTGTTAAACCACTGTATGGTTTTGACCACTGTGCTACAGCTCAGTTTCAGGGTGTTGGCAAGCTTATTATAGCCTAGGCCAGCTTTATGTAGAGCAACAATTCTTTTTTTTTAGATACTCCGAGAGTTCTTTGCCATGAGGTGCTATGTTGAACTTCCAGTAACAAGTATGAAAGAGTGTGAGAGTGATAACACCAAATTTAAAACTCTTGCTCCCCATTCACACCTGAGACCTTGTAACACTAACAAGTAACATGACACCGGGGAGGGAGAATAGCTAATTGGACACAATTTTCTATTTTCACTTAGGGGGGTACTTATTTTTGTTGCCAGCGGTTTAGACATTAATGACTGTGTGTTGAGTAATTTTTAGGGCACACCAAATTTACACTGTTATACAAGCTGTACACTGACTACTTTACATTGTATCAAAGTATCATATCTTCAGTGTTGTCCCATGAAAAGATATAATAAAATATTTACAAAAATATGAGGGGTGTACTCACTTTTGTGAGATACTGTATATATGGCTCCACCCTTGTAGTTCCATTATGCATAATGTTCCCCCTCCCTGTAGTGCCAGTATAAATAACGTTCCCTCCTTGTTACAGCCAGTATGCATAATGCTCTCTCGCCCTCCCTGTAGTGCCAGTATACATAATGCTCCCCCCGGTAGTGGCAGTAAATATAATGCTCCCCCGTCCCCTCCTGTAGTGCCAGTATGTATGCTCCCCCACCATCTAATGCCAGTATATGATGTTCCCCTCCCCTTTTAGTGCTATTATGTAATGCTCCCCCCATTGTATTAGTATATAATGCTCCCTCATCCTGTAGTGCCAGTACGCTGTCTGTGATGAAGGCCACAGACCTCTTCCTGTCTGTGGCCTGATTTGCCACATTCTGACGAAGACAGTAACGATGATATCACCGCATCAGTACTCTGCTGCGATGCAGGCCACAGACCTCTTCCTGTCTGTGGCCTAATTTGCCACAATCTGAAGCAGACAGTCACAATATCACCACAGCCTCCTGCTCTGCGTCGCACGTGATCAGGTCACCACATGAGACTTGGCTCAGGAGGTCATAGTAATGTCATCGCAACCTCTTATGCCATTCTAATGCCTAATAAACTTCAGGCCTAGTTGCCTGCTTCCTATGAGGCTGAATGGCTGTTCCTTGCCGTAAACTGCCACCGCATATGGAAGGGGGCCCCTCTGTGTATAGGGGCCCTGGGAAATTTCCCAGTATGCCACCCCCAAACGCCAGCCTTGCACAAGCCAAACACACTGTATATGTGTGTATGTGCTTATATAGACACATCTTGAGATGTATTTGGATAATTGGTAGTACCATCCAATAGCATGGATGTTCACCTTTGGTAATTTGCACATCAGTGTCTATTAAAGTGCGGGGAAAGGTAATTTACATATATATGACTATATCATTAAAAACAAGCTTTAAGAAATCTTTCAATTGCATGTCAATTATTTGGAAGCATTCTATGTTATACATTTGTATGGAACTCCTTTTATTTGTTTCTTCATTTTGGATCAGTTTGAAATGTGTTATTCACATTACATTTTTTTCTGAACAAATGACATTATTTATGGTATCAGCACAAATTTAGTAGAAAAACATCCATACACAGATGTTTTAAGTTCACATTTCATCATTATTATGGGCTGTTTCTATACAAATGGTGTTTGCCTGGGCAACATGTGTTTTTAATTGTTCCCCAATTGGAGACATGAATACTTTATAGTGAAAAACAAAGATAAAAAGTTCCCCAAAATATGACGACTAGTGTTGAGCGAGCATGCTCGGCCGAATATGATATTCGACAGAGCATTGCAGTGCTCGGGACCACGCGGTGTTTGGCCATGCTCGAGGAGGTACTGGCATTCACTGTAATGCCGTAGCCATCTTGGAGCACAAGAAACAAAGCCAATCAAAACTCCTAGCTTTATGTCCCAGTTTGCAGGGCAGCGCAAGACACAACTCTTGACGCCACACCAGTGCGAGCAGGTAGTTGGTTGCATTTCAGCTGATAATGCTTCCAGTCGGTTAAGCACCACCCTCTCTTCCACAAAGTCCAGTCTCAGTAGCCAAGAGTCTGGGCAACAAAATCCTCACCCTGATCCTCCTTCCTCCCACCATGCAGAGTCTGGGCAAAGAAGTGATCCCACATTTGGATATTCCGAGGAGCTTTTTTCATCACGGTTCCTTGGTTCGTGCCTCTCGCCAAGCCCTTGAAGTGGGACATGAGGAGATATGGCGCCCTGATTCCCAAACTCATGAGCATCCACAGTCTGAAGAAGATGACGGTGGGGAACGGCAAGTAGCGTCTTACGAGGTGCATGATGATGATGAGACACAGTTGCCAATAAGTCAAGGGCAATTAGTGTCTCAAGAGGTTGATGATAAGGAGGAGACGCAGTTAACTCAGGTTCTTGTTAGATCACCATGTCAGGAGGAAGACCAGAGTGAAGAAGTGGAAGAGGAGGAGGTGGTGGACGATGAAATCACTGGCCCAACCTAGGAAGGTGGCAAGCCAAGCGAGGACAGCAGTACAGAGGGGGAGGGATCCGCAGAACCGCAACAGGCTGGAAGAGGCAGTGGGGTGGCAAAAGGGAGAAGGCAGGCCACGCTAACCAGGCCCGCAACTGTTCCCCGGAGCAGCCCCTTGCGGCAATCTCCCTTGCCAAGGGGTAGGTGTTCCGCAGTGGCGTTTTTTTGAGGAAAGTGCTGACGATAAACGAATTGTCATTTGCAACCTGTGCCGTACCAAGATGAGCTGTGGCGTAAACACCAGCAACCTTACCACCACCAGAATGATCCTCCACATGGCAGCAAAGCACCCTAATAGGTGGTCCGAACGCCTGGGTCCACGATCTGTGTCTGCAGGTCACACCACTGCCTCCTCTTCCTCTCTGTTACATGCTGTCCAAGACGCAGGCCCAGATGCCTCCTGCCCTGGCCCTGGACCTTCGCAAGAACCATCAGCAAGCAAGTCCACTTCAGTGTCCCAGCGCAGCGTTCAAATGTCCTTACCCCAGGCATTTGAACGCAAGCGCAAATACCCTGCCACCCACCCACAAGCCATAGCACTAAACGCGCAACTTTCCAAATTGCTGGCCCTGGAAATGTTGCCGTTTAGGCTGGTGGACACCGAGGCTTTTCGCAGCCTGATGGTGCCGGCTGTCCCTCATTACGCAGTCCCCAGCCGCCACTATTTTTCCTGGTGTGCCATCCCCGCCTTACACCAGCATGTGTCCCGAAACATAACCAGTGCCCTGACCAACGCAGTTACGGGGAAGGTCCACTTAACAGCTGACACATGGACAAGTGCTTTTGGCCAGGGACGCTACATTTCCCTGACAGCACACTGGGTAAACGTTGTGGAGGCTGGGAGCGAGTCGTACCCTGGGATGGCACAGGTGCTACCGATGCCAAGGATTGCGGGACCTACTTCCATCCGGATTTCCTCCACCACCTACAGTAGCGGCTGCAACCCCTCCTTCTCTTCCTCCACCTCCTCCTCCACTTCCACTGCAGAATTTGAATCTTGCAGCACCAGTAAGACTTCAGTCAGAAGCTGGAAGCAGTGTAGCACAGCAGTCGGGAAGCGGCAACAGGCTGTGCTGAAGCTTATTTGCTTAGGTGAGAAATAGCAAACCGCTGCAGACCTGTGGCAGGGCATAAGGGACCAGGCTGAGCTGTGGCTCTCGCCACTCAATTTACCACCGCCTGTGTGCCCATTTCCGAAAGTCACTTACAGCTTCAGCCGGCCTGGCAACGCTGCAGCAGTGCTTGAGGTTGCCAGCTCCCCAACTGCTCTGCGACCTGAGCACGCGCTGGAACTCCACCTTCCACATGTTGGTCAGGTTTTGTGAGAAGCAGAGGGCAGTAGTAGAATACCAGCTGCAACACGGTCGGCGCCTTTCCAGTCAGCTTCCACTCTTCACAAGCGACGAGTGGGCATTGATGTCTGAACTCTATGAGGTTTTACTCAACTTTGATGAATCTATACAGATGGTGAGTGGCGATAATGCAGTTATCAGCGTAACCATCCCACTTCTGTGTCTACTAAAAAACTGCTCACAATAAAGGCGGACACTTTGCATGTGGAAGAGGTGGAAATGGGGGAAGACCCTACACAGGGTGATAGCCAGACCATCCTCGGTTCGTCTTCTCAGCGTGAATTGGAGGAGCAGGAGACGGTTGCCATAGCTACACAGGGTAGTACCCATAGCACATTTACACCATGTCTTTGGCGTGGATGGGCCAAAGAGGAGGAAGAGGAGGAAAGAGGAGATTGAGAGTCATCCTCCTGGTGAGGAGAGCGAAGCCTTGTCTGTTGGGACTCTGGCACACATGGCTGACTTCATGCTATGCTGCCTTTCCCGTGACCCTCGCGTAATACGCATTTTAGCCAACACTGATTACTGGTTGTTCACCCTTCTCGAGCCCCGATACAAAGAGAACTTCTCATCTGTCATTCCTATGGTGGAGAGGACAAGTAAAATGGTGCAATACCAGAGGGCCCTTGTAGAACAATTGCTCCAAAAATTTCCAGCTGACAACACTGGAGGCAGAGTACGTAGTTCCTTGGCCACCCGAGGAGGGGAGACGAGGGGGAACACACAGGAGTTCCAACAAAGGCAGGGCGACACTCTCCAAGGCCTGGGACAGTTTCATGACACCCCGCCAGCACCCTCACCCTGATGAGCGGCCTAGTGTCACAAGGAGGGAAAGGTTTTGGAAGATGGTAAAGGAGTACCTAGCTGACCGTGTCAACGTCCTCAGCGATCCCTCTGTGCCTTATAATTATTGGGTGTCTAAGCTGGCCACATGGCACGAACTGGCGCTCTACCCCTTGGAGGTGCTGGCCTGCCCTGCCGCCAGCGTTTTGTCGGAGCAGGTATTTAGTGCCGCTGGGGGCATAATTACTGATAAGCGCATCCTGCTGTCAACTGAAAATGCTGATAGATTGACGCTTATCAAAATGAACAAGGCCTGGATTGCCCCTGACTTCTCTACCCCACCAGAGCAAAGCGGCTTAACATGAAGGAACTTTAATTGTGGCTTTTAGGGTGTATTAAATACACTGTATTCCCATGTACCCCTTCCTCTTCTCATTCTCTTCCTCCTCATCCTCCATCATATGAAACTGCTCATTAGGCTGCCCTCGAAGTTCACCAGCAGGCCCTCAACCATAATGTTTTAGACGGTCAGCTCACCAGCAGGCCCGGAACCATAATGTTTTAGACGGTCAGCTCACCAGCAGGCCCGGAACCATAGTGTTTTAGATGGTCAGCTCACCAGCAGGCCCTCAACCATAATGTTTTAGACAGTCAGCTCACCAGCAAGCCCGAAACCATAATGTTTTAGATGGTCAGCTCACCAGCAGGCCTTCAACCATAATGTTTTAGACGGTCAGCTCACCAGCAGGCCCTCAACCATAATGTTTTAGACAGTCAGCTCACCAGCAGGCCCTCAGCCATAATGTTTTAGACGGTCAGTTCAGCAGCAGCACGTCACCCCTATTGTTTTTGAGTGTCAGCAGCAGGCCCACGACATGAACAATTGTACCACAATGTGAATGAGGCCCTCCTTTATGTGATATACTGGTTGTATCGGAGTGCCTCTTCCTTACGTACAATAAATATATGTTTCCTAACAATATTTCCTCTAAAATCGATGTTATATTCGGTTTTGGGGGGTATTCTTGTCATTCCATAAAAGTGGCGTAATACTCGGACAACATCGTTCCCAGCAGCAACTTCGGTGTCCAAGATGCATCCAGACATCCTCCCCATGCTGTTCCCAAACCATTTCAGTGGTGTTTCCACCATTTCTGACCTTTCCCTATGAACCAGACACCCTCCCCTCTTCAGAGCAGGGGGTGCCTGGTTTAGTGCTCTGGGTTTTCCCATTGACTTCCATTATACTTGGGTGCTCTGCCGAGCACTCGAGCACCACCTAGTGTTCAGTCAGAGCACCCGAGCACCCGGCAACCAATATAAAATATGAGGATAATATTTATCAGAACCCATAATTGCCCTGTATATGGGTAACCCCCCTACACTGCTAATCTCTTAAGCCAGTCTCTTTGTTTTGTATGATCCCGCCAATATACAGTCCAGCCCCTTTGCGCTGAACTGATGGCATGACATGTGAGTTATGTATTTTAACTAATATGCATTGAAATGCTCTGTTATAGAGAAAATCCCATTCATCCTCAGTTTACAATAAATTCGCAGTTACATTACCTGTTTTGTACAAGTTGTATTTACATGATGTTTTCTTCTCAATCCTTGAATTTTAGCATTTTGGTTTACAGTTACTGGAGTGCAGTAATTAGAACATTGGTTTGCAGAGGTTTAAACTGCATACCATGGCTGTTTGACCCATGGTGCCATGTTGCATCATGTTGACCATGTGTAAGGCACCAGTTTGGGAGTGTAGTCCTTAGTATGTAGACCATATGACGCACAGGCTCTATTAGGCACCATATGTACAGAAATACTCTTGAAACCATTGAATACTATTGAAATATCATTGAAATAATTTTACAGCACCAGGCAGTTCCCCAGACCAAAGAAGATTCAGCGTTGTCACCCAGTTCCTTTTAAACAAAGAGTTTCATCCTTTGGCAAGTTTTTCGATTCAGTGCACCAACCTTTATTTCCACCAGTTTGCAATGCCTCTGCACTTTACAATTTCACATCATTATTCAGACATGATACCAGGTGAACATTGGATCAGGGAGCTATTCACTGCAAAAACAGATTGTCTAATTAGAAAACTCCTTTCAGATTAAAATTGAGGAGGACATGTAGTATTCGATGGGAATAAGGGGGATTAGATGACTATCCCTATAATACCTGGATGGCTCAAGGCTTTCTGTTCTGGATCATAAATGAGGATCCTAAGCAGGTGACCTCTTCTATGTGTCAGGTCTGGTCATCGGAGAACATAGGTTCTATGTTTTGCTTGGTATTCTGAGTTTTTGTGTGTTTCTGTTTAGTGCCTACGCCTTGCCTTGAACCATGTTCACACTGTGGGTTGTTTTAGAGCCAACGCCCAGCTTCATGTTTGGTTTGTCTACTCAGGGTTAATACTCAGGTGCTGGGCTGAGTGGCTTCTCTGAATCTGGTCCATTCAGAACCTGGGGGTGGGATATCTTCCTGCTTATATACCTATCTTTCTCTCTGCTCCTTGCTGGTTTTTGCAATTCCTTGCTATTCCTGCTTACGTTGTATTGTGTATCCTGACTGCTGATTTGACCCTTGGCTTGTATCTGACTACTCTACCGTCTTCCGATTTTGTACTGGCGTTATCTCTGGTTTCTGACACGGCTAGCTGACGATTCTTCTGTGTTTTGTTCGTCTCTGTTTGTCTTCCCTTTTCCCTGCACCTAGTCAAGAGTAATTGCAGTCCTCGTGGTTGTCGCCGTATCGCCTAGGATACGGAGGCAATTAGGCAGGGACAGGGGTTGGGGTGAGCGCAGGGATCACATCTCCCTTTCTGTGTACCCCAACCTTGACACTATGACATCCACATGCTTTAACAGGACAGGGCTTATTTTTCTGAGACAACACATTTAGGAGCATTTGCTAAAGTCTTAAAAAAATGGAAATGTCTTAAGTCCTCCATGTACTTAATCTAATTAACTACTCTTTCACATACATTATATGAAATTCTTACCCCTGTTTGTGGTGAAGGAGAATGATTTTTGGAAAAGCTTCTCTCAAATCAGTCTGGTCAAAATATAGTTATTTTGTATATAATATCAAGTACAAGCTTGTTAGGGATTATTTTAAAATGCATTACAGAAAATAGCACATTAGAACAGTGTGATTTCAATGCCATTACATGTGAATTAAGCATCCTCCAGGATTGTCTTTTTATCTTAGGGTAATAAATTGATGCTACTGTAGTGGCAAAACATCTTTTTAACAATTGAAATATTTCCCAGTGTGTGGATGGGTTTTAGAAAGGATTGGGAGGAATACGGGAACCATTTTATTTCTGCTTATAGTATTTCCTAGACAGCTTAGCTGTCCAGCTGAGGTCTTTCTGTGAGTTGCATTGACAGAAGAATTAAGTTACTATGGGAACAGCAAGAATGATAATGAAACAACTGTGCACTGTACTTGCAATATGCTGTAATCAGGCAGACGATAAACCACAGATTTAAAGCAGCACTTTCATTTACTTTAGTTACTCTGACAATTAAATAGGATGATAAGGAACTCTGGAATTGCTTGGTCCACTGCAACTCTCATGAAGATGAAGGACCCATGTAGTTAGAATTGTGCCTATTAGGTTGAAAATTAAATCTGTCCAATAAATTAAAGGAGTTGTGCATGGGTTTTATATTGATGACCTATCCTCAGGATAGGTCATCAATATCTGATCTGAGGGGGTCCGACACCATGCACAACCTCTTTAATATTATTAATACATTCAAACCCATTTTTTATCTCTCTTTTATCTTATCACATGTTGGATTGTTAGCGATTCTCCCAGGCAAAAATGCTCCAGCTAGTTTAATTAAAGGGGTTCGTTGGGAATCAATTAAATAAAATGTACTGAAAATAGCTAAATACTGCTTTATTATAAATATATTCCCAAATATCTTTGGTTAGAATTAGAGATCAGCGAGCATGCTCGTCCGAGCTTGGTGCTCGTTCGAGTATTAGGGTACTCGTAAGTGCTCGCTGCTCGGACGAGTATCTCGCCATGCTCGAGGAAATGGCATCTCCCGCATTTTGAATTTTTGGCGCCTATAAACTCAATCAATCACAAGCCAGGAGACTCTGCGGTACACCCAGCATCACGTGGGGCCCTTACATGTCGATAGCAGGGGTTGACTGGTCTGATCAGGTGACCCTGGAATATACTAGTGACTGCCCGCGGTGCTCGGCTCAGATGCTGTCTGGATGTCGTTAGGGACAGATCGGCTGCGTTTCAGGGAGAGTGTTAGGGCCTGGATTTAGTTCTCTGCCCTTCTAAGGGCTACAAGACACTTTTTTTTTGTCTCCTGGCTGGGCTGGCTGGCACTAGTAGTGCAGCTATCGCCATATATAACACTTTTTTTTTATTGATTTATCTCAGTGATACAAATCCATTTCATACAGCTGTGTGGAACCATTCTGTGTGTCACAGTTCAGCTGTCCACTCACCACAAACCACAATCCGTATTTTCTGTCCAGGTGACCCATACTGTACGTCACGTAATCAAATACGGTCTTTTGCTCTCACTGATACAGCTACATTACAAAAATCTCTGTGCGACATTTATCTGGGTTGCAATTAAGCAGACCAAGTCTGCCTAATCTAATAGTTTCAGTGTAATTGCTCCATACTGCACGGTACGTAATAACATACGTAATTTAGCTCTAACTTATCCACCTATATATAAAGCACAATCCGTATTTTCTGTCCAGGTGACACATTCTGTACGTCACTTAATTAAAAAAGGTCTTTTGCTCTCACTGATACAGCTACATTACAAAAATTTCTGTGCGACATTTGTCTGGGTTGCACTTAAGCAGACCAAGTCTGCCTAATCTAATAGTTTCCGTGTAATTGCTCCATACTGCACAGTACATAATAACATACGTAATTTTGCTCTAACTTATCCACCTATATACAAAGCACAATCCGTATTTTCTGTCCAGGTGACACATTCTGTACGTCACTTAATTAAAAAAGGTCTTTTGCTGTCACTGATACAGCTACATTACAAAAATCTCTGTGCGACATTTGTCTGGGTTGCACTTAAGCAGACCAAGTCTGCCAAATCTAATAGTTTCAGTGTAATTGCTCCATACTGCATGGTACGTAATAACATACGTAATTTTGCTCTAACTTATCCACCTATATATTTTCTTGTTCAGATTGAACAAATTTGTGGGTTTCAGTACAGCAGGCCCATTTTTGTTTTGTACATATAATACACTTATATACAGAAAATGTTGAACCCCAGGGCTAAGGGTCGAGGACGAGGGCGTGGGCGTGGGCATTCAATTACTGCAGGGGGCAGAGGCCGTGGTCCTGGGCAGGGTGAGACAGTACCTGCTGATGAGGGAGCAGGGGAACGCCGCAGAGCTACACTCATGTCTCAACTTACAGGGACACGTGGTAGAGGACTGTTGAAACCACAACAGTGCGAACAGGTGATGACGTGGATTGCGGACAATGCTTCAAGTAATTTGTCCACCAGTCAGTCTTCCACGCAGTCCACCCACGTTACCCAAGGGAGCACTCCTCTGGCTCCTCCACCTCAAACTCCTTCCCCCCAGTCTGCCCCCTCCCAGGAAAATTTGGAATGCGATCCGGCATACTCTGAGGAACTGTTTTCTGGGCCCTTCCCAGAGTCACAAACCACTTCTCAGGTTGCTGCTGACCTCTTTCCCGATGCCCAAGTTTTCCAACTGTCGCAGTCTGTGGGTTGATGATGATGACATTGTTGACGTAGTGGAAGAAGTGTGTAAAGAGGTGTCGGACGATGAGGAGACACGGTTGTCAGACAGTGGTGAAGTTGTTGTCAGGGCAGGAAGTCCGAGGGGGGAACAGACTGAGGAATCGGAGGATGACGAAGTGACTGACTCAAGCTGGGTTGATAAGCCGAGTGAAGACAGTGCTTCTGAGGCGGAGGCGAGTGCTGCACCAGAACAGGTTGGAAGAGGCAGTGGGGTGGCCAGAGGGAGAAGCAGGGCCAGAGCTGGTGCATCAGCAGCAACTGTTTCACGTAGTGAAGCTCCCGTGGCGAGGCCTAGATGTTCGCAAGTCTGGAGGTTCTTTAAAGAAAGTGAGGATGACCGATGGACTGTGGTGTGCAACCTGTGCCACACCAGGATCACCTGTGCCACACCCAGGATCACCACTACTAGCCTAACCACCACCAGCATGCGCAGGCATATGAGTGCTAAACACCCCACTCAATGGAACCAAGGCCGTTCACCTCCTGTGGGTCACACCACTGCTCCTTCCCCTGTGTCACTCGCTGCCTCTGCTAGTCAACCCCCTGCCCAGGACCCCGGCACAAGCGCCTCCCGCCAGAAAACCACACCTTCACCTCCACGATCCTCCACAGCATCCACCAATGTGTCCCAGCGCAGCGTTCAGCTGTCTTTACAGCAGACGCTGGAGCGCAAGAGGAAATACAGTTCCACCCACCCACATGCCCAAGCCCCTCAACGTCCATATCTCCAAATTGCTGAGCCTGGAGCTGCTGCCCTATAGGCTGGTAGAGACCGAGGCATTTCGCAATCTCATGGCGGTGGCTGCCCCTAGGTATTCGGTCCCCAGCCGCCACTATTTTTCCCGATGTGCCGTCCCATCCTTACACCAGCACGTGTCACAGAACATCATCCGTGCCCTGACCAATGCTGTTTCTGAGAAGGTCCGCCTAACCACGGACACATGAACAAGTGCTGCCGGGCAGGGACACTATATCTCACTGAGTTGGGTTGGGTTAACTTGGTGGAGGCTGGGACCGAATCTGACCCTGGGGCCGCTCATGTACTGCCCACACCGAGGATTGCGGGGCCTACCTCGGTCACGGTCTCTCAGACGTACTATGCCTCCTTCTCCGACCCCTCCTCCTCCTCCACCTCCTCCTCCGAATTACCATCCGTGGGCACGGCGCCTTCAGTAGGTAGCTCTAGGCGCAGCAGCAGTGCCGTGGGTAAGCGCCAGCAGGTGGTGCTCAAACTGCTGAGCTTAGGTGACAAAAGGCACACCGCCCAAGAGCTGTTACAGGGCATCACGGCGCAGACCGATGTGTGGCTGGCACCGCTGAACCTCAAGCCAGGCATGGTTGTGTGTGACAACGGGCGTAACCTGGTGGCGGCTCTGCAACTCGGCAGACTCACACATGTGCCATGCCTGGCCCACGTGTTCAATCTAATAGTTCAGCGGTTCCTCAAGACATACCCCAATCTGTCTGATTTGCTCACCAAGGTGCGCCGCATCTGTGCGCATTTCCGCAAGTCGACCACAGATGCTGCCACTCTCAGGGCAGCGCAGCGCCGCCTACAACTGCCCGCTCACCGACTGTTGTGCGACGTGCCCACGAGATGGAATTCGACATTAAACATGTTATCCAGAGTTTACCAGCAGCGCAGAGCGATTGTAGACTGCCAGATGTCAACTTCCACCAGAACTGGTCGTCAGGTCACTCAGATTCCTCAAGTCTACAATGAGGAGTGGACGTGGATGTCTGATATCTGCCAGGTGTTGACCAACTTTGAGGAGTCAACACAGATGGTCAGCGGCAATGCCGCCATTATCAGCGTCACCATCCCGTTGCTTTGCCTGTTGAAAAACTCACTGCTCAGCATGAAGTCGGATGCTTTGCGCTTGTCACAAGAGACAGTGGACGAAGATATGTCGCTTGATAGCCAGAGCACCCTCCGGTCTGTTTCTCAGCGCGTATCGGAGGAGGGGGATGAGGATGAGGAGGAAGAGGAGGAGAATGTCGGCGAGACAGAAGAGGATACCAGTGCTCAGTCCTTCTTAACTCTTGAGCGTGTATGGGCTGAAGAGGAGGACTTGGAGGAGGAGGAGGAGGAGGAGTCAGGCCAGCGAGGAGAGGGAATTCTTGTGTGTTGGGACTCTGGCACACATGGCAGACTTCATGTTAGGCTGCCTATCCCGTGACCCTCGCGTTAGAAGCATTTTTTCAAACACCGATTACTGGGTGTTCACTCTCCTGGACCCACAGTACAAGCAGAACCTTTCCACTCTCATCCCTGTAGAGGAAAGGAGTATGAGAGTGAATCAATATCAACAGGCCCTGGTGCACAAGCTGAAACAATCCTTCCCATCTGACGCCGCTAGCGGCAGAGGGCACGGTTCTTTGGGCCAAGTAGCGGGGGAGAGGAGGAGAGCAGGCAGCTTGTCCAGCACTGGCAGGGGAATGCTCTCCAAGGCCTTTGCCAGTTTTATGTCACCCCAGCAAGACACTGTCACCTGTCCCCAGTCTAGGCAGAGTAGGGGGGAGCTGTACAGAAAGATGGTGAGGGAGTACCTAGCTGACCATACCAACGTCCTTAGCGATCACTCTGCTCCATACAACTACTAGGTTTCAAAGCTGGACACGTGGCCTGAAACTGGCGCTGTACGCCTTGGAGGTGCTGGCCTGCCCTGCCGCTAGCGTGTTGTCAGAGCGGGTATTCAGTGCAGCTGGTGGCGTCATCACCGATAAGTGCACACGCCTGTCAACTGACAGCGCTGACAGGCTGACGCTTATTAAGATGAACAAAGCCTGGATTTCACCGGAATTCAAATCTCCTCCGAGGGAAAGCAGCTAAAGATTAACATTACTTATGAATCCGATTCCTCTTCTCTACTCCTCCTACTCCTCCTCCTCCTTGTCGTCTTTGCCTAACGCTGACCCAAAAAACGCAATTTTTTAGAGGTCCAACTGGCACTCGTTTACCATAATTTTTCCGGAGGTCCACCTACAGGCCCTCTCTCTAAAACAATTTTCGGAGGTCCACCTACAGGCCCTCTCTCCCAAACAATTTTTCCGGAGGTCACCTTACAGGCCCTCTCTCTAAACAATTTTTCCGGAGGTCACCTACGGGCCCTCTCTCCAAACAATTTTTCTGGAGGTCACCTACGGGCCCTCTCTCCAAACAATTTTTCTGGAGGTCCACCTACAGGCC
>ONZH01015045.1:0-69388 GCA_900303285.1 Rhinella marina | reverse complement strand
TTTTTTTTTTTGATTACAATATTTGGCGTACACAGCCGTATACTACCAGGTCAGACGGTGTGTATTAACACCACGTATATAAAGAGTTTTGCAGGCATGCAGAACGCACAGTACAGGTGCCAAATAAAAGGACTTTTTTAAAATATTTCTAGGTACACAGCCGTGTACTACAAGGTCAGACGGTGTGTATTAACACCACGTATATAAAGAGTTTTGCAGGCACGCAGAACGCACAATACAGGTGCCAAATAAAAGGCCTTTTTTTTAATATTTCTAGGTACACAGCCGTGTACTACAAGGTCAGACGGTGTGTATTTAACACCACGTATATAAAAGAGTTTTGCAGGCACGCAGAACCACAGTACAGGTGCCAAATAAAAGGACTTTTTTTTAAATATGTCTGATTACACAGCCGTGTACTAACAGGTCAGACGGTGGGTATTAACAGCACGTATATAAAAGAGTTTGCAGGCACGCAGAACGCACAGTACAGGTGCCAAATAACAGGACTTTTTTTTAAATATGTCTGATTACACAGCCGTGTACTAACAGGTCAGACGGTGGGTATTAACAGCACGTATATAAAAGAGTTTTGCAGGCACGCAGAACGCACAATACAGGTGCCAAATAAAAGGACTTTTTTTAAAATATTTCTAGGTACACAGCCGTGTACTACCAGGTCAGACGGTGTGTATTAACAGCACGTATATAAAAGAGTTTTGCAGGCACGCAGAACGCACAGTACAGGTGCCAAATAAAAGGACTTTTTTTTAAATATGTCTGATTACACAGCCGTGTACTAACAGGTCAGACGGTGGGTATTAACAGCACGTATATAAAAGAGTTTTGCAGGCACGCAGAACGCACAGTACAGGTGCCAAATAACAGGACTTTTTTTTAAATATGTCTGATTACACAGCCATGTACTAACAGGTCAGACGGTGGATATTAACAGCACGTATATAAAAGAGTTTTGCAGGCACGCAGAACGCACAATACAGGTGCCAAATAAAAGGACTTTTTTTAAAAATATTTCTAGGTACACAGCCGTGTACTACAAGGTCAGACGGTGTGTATTAACACCACGTATATAAAAGAGTTTTACAGGCACGCAGAACGCACAATACAGGTGCCAAATAAAAGGACTTTTTTTAAAAAATATTTCTAGGTACACAGCCGTGTACTACCAGGTCAGACGGTGTGTATTAACACCACGTATATAAAAGAGTTTTGCAGGCACGCAGAACGCACAGTACAGGTGCCAAATAACAGGACTTTTTTTAAATATGTCTGATTACACAGCCGTGTACTAACAGGTCAGACGGTGGGTATTAACAGCACGTATATAAAAGAGTTTTGCAGGCACGCAGAACGCACAATACAGGTGCCAAATAAAAGGCCTTTTTTTTAAATATGTCTGATTACACAGCCGTGTACTAACAGGTCAGACGGTGGGTATTAACAGCACGTATATAAAAGAGTTTTGCAGGCACGCAGAACGCACAATACAGGTGCCAAATAACAGGACTTTTTTTTAATATTTCTAGGTACACAGCCGTGTACTACAAGGTCAGACGGTGTGTATTAACACCACGTATATAAAAGAGTTTTGCAGGCACGCAGAACGCACAATACAGGTGCCAAATAAAAGGCCTTTTTTTTAATATTTCTAGGTACACAGCCATGTACTACAAGGTCAGACGGTGTGTATTAACACCACGTATATAAAAGAGTTTTGCAGGCACGCAGAACGCACAGTACAGGTGCCAAATAACAGGACTTTTTTTTAAATATGTCTGATTACACAGCCGTGTACTAACAGGTCAGACGGTGGGTATTAACAGCACGTATATAAAAGAGTTTTGCAGGCACGCAGAACGCACAATACAGGTGCCAAATAAAAGGACTTTTTTTAAAAAATATTTCTAGGTACACAGCCGTGTACTACCAGGTCAGACGGTGTGTATTAACACCACGTATATAAAAGAGTTTTGCAGGCACGCAGAACGCACAGTACAGGTGCCAAATAACAGGACTTTTTTTAAAATATGTCTGATTACACAGCCATGTACTAACAGGTCATACGGTGGGTATTAACAGCACGTATATAAAAGAGTTTTGCAGAACGCACAGTACAGGTGCCAAATAAAAGGACTTTTTTTTAAATATGTCTGATTACACAGCCGTGTACTAACAGGTCAGACGGTGGGTATTAACAGCACGTATATAAAAGAGTTTTGCAGGCACGCAGAACGCACAATACAGGTGCCAAATAAAAGGCCTTTTTTTTAAATATGTCTGATTACACAGCCGTGTACTAACAGGTCAGACGGTGGGTATTAACAGCACGTATATAAAAGAGTTTTGCAGGCACGCAGAACGCACAATACAGGTGCCAAATAACAGGACTTTTTTTTAAATATGTCTGAGTACACAGCCGTGTACTAACAGGTCAGATGGTGGGTATTAACAGCACATATATAAAAGAGTTTTGCAGGCACGCAGAACGCACAGTACAGGTGCCAAATAAAAGGACTTTTTTTTAAATATGTCTGATTACACAGCCGTGTACTAACAGGTCAGACGGTGGGTATTAACAGCACGTATATAAAAGAGTTTTGCAGGCATGCAGAATGCACAGAACAGGTGCCAAATAAAAGGACTTTTTTTTTAATATTTCTAGGTACACAGCCGTGTACTACAAGGTCAGACGGTGTGTATTAACACCACGTATATAAAAGAGTTTTGCAGGCACGCAGAACACACAATACAGATGCCAAATAAAAGGCCTTTTTTTTAATATTTCTAGGTACACAGCCGTGTACTACAAGGTCAGACGGTGTGTATTAACACCACGTATATAAAAGAGTTTTGCAGGCACGCAGAACGCACAGTACAGGTGCCAAATAAAAGGACTTTTTTTTAAATATGTCTGATTACACAGCCGTGTACTAACAGGTCAGACGGTGGGTATTAACAGCACGTATATAAAAGAGTTTTGCAGGCACGCAGAACGCACAGTACAGGTGCCAAATAACAGGACTTTTTTTAAATATGTCTGATTACACAGCCGTGTACTAACAGGTCAGACGGTGGGTATTAACAGCACGTATATAAAAGAGTTTTGCAGGCACGCAGAACGCACAATACAGGTGCCAAATAAAAGGACTTTTTTAATATTTCTAGGTACACAGCCGTGTACTACAAGGTCAGACGGTGTGTATTAACACCACATATATAAAAGAGTTTTGCAGGCACGCAGAACGCACAATACAGGTGCCAAATAAAAGGACTTTTTTTTTAAAATATTTCTAGGTACACAGCCGTGTACTACCAGGTCAGACGGTGTGTATTAACACCACGTATATAAAAGAGTTTTGCAGGCACGCAGAACGCACAGTACAGGTGCCAAATAACAGGACTTTTTTTTTAAATATGTCTGATTACACAGCCGTGTACTAACAGGTCAGACGGTGGGTATTAACAGCACGTATATAAAAGAGTTTTGCAGGCACGCAGAACGCACAGTACAGGTGCCAAATAACAGGACTTTTTTTAAAATATGTCTGATTACACAGCCGTGTACTAACAGGTCAGACGGTGGGTATTAACAGCAGGTATATAAAAGAGTTTTGCAGGCACGCAGAACGCACAATACAGGTGCCAAATAAAAGGACTTTTTTAATATTTCTAGGTACACAGCCGTGTACTACAAGGTCAGACGGTGTGTATTAACACCACGTATATAAAAGAGTTTTGCAGGCACGCAGAACGCACAATACAGGTGCCAAATAAAAGGACTTTTTTTTTAAAATATTTCTAGGTACACAGCCATGTACTACCAGGTCAGACGGTGTGTATTAACACCACGTATATAAAAGAGTTTTGCAGGCACGCAGAACGCACAGTACAGGTGCCAAATAACAGGACTTTTTTTTAAATATGTCTGATTACACAGCCGTGTACTAACAGGTCAGACGGTGGGTATTAACAGCACGTATATAAAAGAGTTTTGCAGGCACGCAGAACGCACAGTACAGGTGCCAAATAAAAGGACTTTTTTTAAAATATGTCTGATTACACAGCCGTGTACTAACAGGTCAGACGGTGGGTATTAACAGCACGTATATAAAAGAGTTTTGCAGGCACGCAGAACGCACAATACAGGTGCCAAATAACAGGACTTTTTTTTAAATATGTCACAGTCGTGACAGTAAGTACACAGCCGTGTAGTAACAGGTCAGACGGTGGGTATTTACACCTGGTATACAAAAAGGGTATTGCAGGCACACAGAACCCAGAACACTAGAGCCAAAGAAACTGTATTTAAAAAAAAAAAATGTACACAGCCGTATACTGCCAGAAGATCAGATGGTGCATATACACACTAGGTATATAACAGGGTTTTGCAGCCAAAAAGAACGCAGAACAGTAGTGCCAAATATAGTTTTGTATGTAGCAGAGCAACTAATACACCACTAATGCCTCTCTCTGTCCCTACTCCAGCAGCTATCCCTGAATACAGCAGCCGTTCTCTGTAAAGTGTATCTTGTAGTAAAGCTATCACTGTACTGCACTATAGTAGCCCTGATAAGGGCTTTTAATCACGCTCCTGCCTGTCCAACAGCTAAAACCTATCTCTCCCTTCTCCAGCCTCTGTCCCTGACTAAGTTCACGCAGCATATGCGTACGAGCAGGAAGACCTGAGTTATTAATATTCGAGGTCACGTGGTTTTTCCAGCCAATCCATGTAGACGCCGTTTTCGCACTGCCAGCGTGCTCCGCGGGCCTGTCATACCCCCCCCTGCATGGTGATTGGTGGAAAAAGAGCGCCAGGGAAGGTGGGAGGGGAAACGAATTCTAAGTGCGCCATCGCCGTTATACTCGATCGAAATCGAGTATGCCGAATAGCGTAGTATTCGATCGAATACCGGATCGATCGAACACTACTCGCTCATCTCTAATCTTCATTCTAGTTAGTTTGTCCTAGCTGTGTATATTTCATGGTGTCTTATAAATAAATAAATCCGGTTACGGCCACGCACACGTGATAAATGAATGACATTACATGGAATACGCCTGTGGAGCTCAGGAAACAAATATACAAAGCAATGATAACAAATAGAGATAATGATGAGGAATTCAGTGCTATCGGCCGCTCGGTTGTGTCGCCTGTAAACGCCTGCACAAATAAACAGAGGCAAACACAGCTAGAAAGTGATAGGTCTGCTGGCCTCTCCAGCAGTACAGGAGTTATGTCTTTCAAGTCTACATCTGGTGGTTTATATGTGGCAAGAATAATCCTCTCACACGCGGATAGGGATTTGATTCAAAACTGAACCTGTTTAAACAAATATAGTGCGAGGAAGGAGCCAGCCAATGCTTAAAACTTTATCACAGTCTCTTTCCTCCCATCTGGGAACCAGAGACCTGCATGATGGATGGTGCTGGAGCTCTATTCGAATTACACTACATCATTTACCACACTTAAGAATCGGGCAAAGTGCCATAAATGACAGCGCTTGTCATGCGAGGCCGTAAACTGTTGTAAAAAGGATTTTTTTGCTTTTTTTTTCAAGGCGGAGCTCTTTTAAGTTCAAACATAGTTCACAAGTTCAGATTCAGACAGAGCTAATGATATTAACTGGTGTCAGGAGGGAAGAGCAGCGTGGAACATTGCACTCTCGTTTTACTCTTTAAGGGGAACTTTTGCTTTGCTTGGCCAAAGGAAGCTGAGTCTCGTCTGTTATTTAACTTTAGCGCAAGCTGATTTGTTAGACTTTTTTTTTCTAGATGAGAGAGAGTTAATTTGAAAGTAAAGCCCACTAGAGGCCTATCTACAATCCCTTAACACACAGGAAAGAGACCCATGAGAAGAAGACCCTGGATGATTCGCTCAGTTATGCTTCACCATCTTGGAAGATGATGGCCTGAAACTTTTTTCCTCTCTATTCTTATTTGATCCAAGTAGGTTCCCATAAACCATAGCAATGAGCAATGCATTGGGTTTAGATCTTGAGAGCTATATCAGCTGCCAGGGTTGCCTCTATGGCTCATGTGGCCATGGTGGTTCTTCTTTGCCTTTGCAACTGTTGCGATGTCCAAGATATCTTACAGTTGGATCATCTAATGGTGACTACGATCATTTTCTTGCTTTATGCAAGTTGTAATGTAGGCCTTCTTTGCTTTGGACAGGATCTAGCCCAAACTACACTCTCACCAGTGCAGAGCAAGGTACTCAACTTTGAATGGTATTTATTGTTATTTGCCTTCTTTTTTGCATACTTTTTGTCATGGAAAATTGCCTGAAATTTTTTGCCATTCACTGCAGTCACACTTCAGTGAGAACTAGTATATGTTATGACGGCCTTCCCATACCCAACACTCTCTGCTTCTCCTGCAGGAGATGGCTGCTGCCTGGTTTAACCACTCCACACTGCCTCTCTTTGGTGGTTTGGAACTGACAGTATCCTTGTCTCTGTATGCAGGCTGAGGCTTGCTCTCCAACATGCCCCTAGCACACTCTGACCTGAAGTTTTTCCAGCCAATGGATTACTACTCTGGGGTACTAAAGGCACCTTCCTTGGGAGGGTGCCTGAGAATAGGTTCAAGTCCACTAGCACTTCCTGGATTTTGACCTCTGTATAATTTCTGTTCTGGGCTCTTAACTGAAAAAGCATGAACTGGGAGTAGACTCTAGAAGCTAAATCTGCTTTTTTATCCCTCAAGCATGCCTTCTCTTCAAGCTCAATTCTCCACAACCCAGATGTATCCAAATAGTTCTTTTGGAGGTGGACACATTCTCAGGGAGCTGGTGCTATCCTCACCCAAAATGGGTCCTCAGCAAAATCGTTTATCTGTGGTTTCTTCTCCAATTTCTTCTCTACTGCGGAGTGGAATAACTTAATTGAGGACATAGAGCTGCTAGCTTTCATGTTGGTCCAGGAGAGGTTGCATAACCTTTTGGAGGGTGCCTGTCATCCTGTCATTATTTACACCGCACCTAACATCTTCACTCGGGCCAGCGGCTTAACCCTTGTCAGGCTTGGTGGTTGCTGTTTTTCCCCACTCTACCAGCAGCATCTTTCTCAGCCAATTGCTAGCTACTTGGGGAAACTTAAGGGACCTTCCCAAGTGGAAAAGTGCTTACGCTGCTTATGCTTACGTTCGAGATCTCTAATATCCTGCAAGGGGTTGTTACCTACATACCAACTTCAGCCTGTTTTCCCAGATTTGACCCTTTCCTGCCTGACCTGATGCCTGCCTGATTTCTGTTCTGACCATGAGCCACTTTCCATGACTTCGTATTGTTTATAGGATTGCACATACTCTGCCTACCCTGATCTCCGCCTGTCCATGTCTACAGTTTTGCCTGACTCCTCGATGCTCACACCATTGACTCTTGACCTCCATGGGTCAGTTGTTAATCAAACAGAGACTACTGCAGGTAGTTGTCTAGTGGTTCTCCTGCAATGAAGTCTAGATTCTGGTACACAGATTAAAGGGTGAATACCAGGGGAGTGACGGGATGTAACCCCAAGTCAAATGTGTTCAGTTGACAAAGTGGTTCTACACCCACTGCTTTAACAGTATGCCCCCCTGAACTGCAAATAAGACATCTCATGTACCCCAAAGACAAATGAGAAGTATAAGAAATAAAGAGCAAAAAGAAAATACATCAGATGAGTTCACAATTAGAGATGAGCGAATTTTTCAAAAATTCGATTCGGCTGGTTCGCCGCATTTTCCGAAAAGATTTGCTTCGACCCGAATAAACTAGGCGAATCGCATTAAAAAACGGCTACTTCCGGGCTGCAGAGAGCCTGGATAGTGGTGTAGAACACTGTGCCTTGCAGTAAAACGCATAGGGAGTAGTGTTGAGTGAGCACTTTTGTGCTCGTATGCTCGGGTGCTCTGGCCAAGCACTCGAGCATAATGTTAGTAAATGGGACTAAACCAGGCAAACCCCCCCCCCCCCCGCTCGGAAAAGGTGTCTGGTTAATAGGAAAAGGTCAGAATCGTGACTTCTCCTCTTCTCCTCTTTTACTCCTTTCGCTCATAAAAGTATGCTAATTAACTGAATTTGTACACATTAGCGTCCAAATGCGTACGCATTAGCATACAAATTCGAATGCATTAGCGTACAAATCAACATTACAGTGAATGCCAGCATTGTGCTCGAGTGCACTTGTACACTAATAGGGAGTCTACTGTGGTAGTGAAAGAATACTGTGAGCCAGTGTGACACACACATAACAGGCTTCGCTCTTAGAATCACTGCACACTTTTATGTATTTGGGCAGTTAAGGGGCCAAAACTCACCAAACAACTCAAGTCTGAACTCAGCCTTACAGGTCAATGTTAGCGCCAGCTATAAAGAATCGTGCAGAGGCCCAAGATCCTACTAGAGTGCCAAAAGCGCACGCCTTTTACAACAATTCACTGATTCCACAGGCGGCAGCAGCAGCAACATACCGTACAGTGGCACAATTACATAATTTGGAGGTAGAGGCAGCTAGGACACAGCGTGTGGAGGCGGCAGCAGCATCATCAGGCCACAGAGTGGCATGGTGATATAGCCTGGAGGTGACAGCAGTAGCAGCATGAGGAGACCTGATTGTTGAGGTGGCAGCAGCATCAGAAGGCTACATATTGGGTCAGTGACAGAGTGGAGAGGTGGGTGGCAATACCAGTCACTGCTAAAGATGCTGGGTGGTAGAAGGAGCAGCTGGCAGATGTGTGGCATCAGGCGGGTGGCAGCATCATAAGAGTGGCTGAGGCAGGTAGCCTGAAGAATACAATCTCATTTGTCAAGGTTTGGGTGACGCATCGTGGCTGATCTAATCTGATGCATCAGGCGTTGGTGGGTGGAAATCCTGGCTGATCCACGCCTAATTCATCTTGACAAAGGTGAGTCTTGGGGTAACTATGGCCCCCGCCACACTGAACACCCGCTCTTATGCCACACTACTAGCCGGGCGGGACAGCTTCTCCAGTGCAAACTCGGCCAGTTGCGGCCACAAATCCAGTTTGGCTGCCCAGTAGCCCAGCGGATCTTCAATGTGAGGTGGCAGGGTACTGTCCAAGTAGGCCACCACCTGCTGGTTCAGGGTCTGCTCCTGGTCTACCTACTGCTGCTGCTGGTGAGTACTTTCCCCACTTGGCAGGTGAAGAAAGCTGCTCATCAGCGACTCCAGACTCAAGTTGCTGCTGATGGAGCTGGTACTGCTCCGTCCCCCCCACAGCAGCAGTGGCAGTGGTACGTGAGCGCTGAGGGACCCCCCGGTCAGACCTGCGAGAGGATGGACGATGATGCAGATAGGCAGCAGCCAACTGACTACATAGGATGTCTCTATAGTACTTCAGTTTGTCCTCCCTCTTAACAGGTGAAAAAAAGGCCCCCATTTTAGACCGGTAGCGAGGGTCCAAGAGGCTGGAGAGCCAGAAGTCATCCCTCTGCCGTATGGTGAATATTCGGCTGTCACTACGTAAGCAAGTGAGCATGTATCGGGCCATTTGCACAAGTGACTCGGAGGGACTCCCTGCCTCCAACTCCACTGTATACTGCCATGGTGTATCTGGGTCATCTGCCTCATCTTCTGCATCTCCATCTACCTCCTCTGGCTGCTCCTGCTCCTCCTGTTCTGTCACCTGGGTAGAAAAAACACTAAATGCTTGTGCTCCAATGGCCTCCTCCTCCTCCAGTTCAGCCCCCACCGGAATCATGTGGCCGTGAGATGCAGTCTCCACGTCTCCAGTCCCCTGACCAGAAAGATTTTGCAGCACCTGTTCCAGGACATGAAGGAGTGGAATGACGTTGTTCATAACGTAGTCCTGGCAAATGACAAATAACAAGGCCTCCTCAAAGGGCCTGAGCAAGCGGCAGGTGTCACACATGAGCTGCCACTGGCTGACATCAAAATTACACAGGGGAGTTCTCCTGTCCGCTTGGATCATTAAGAAATCGTTTATGGCCTTTCTCTGTTCGTACAGTCGGTCCAACATATGGAGGGTAGAATTGCAATGGGTGGAAACGTCACATATCAGCCTATGTTGGGGGACGCCATTCTGCGGCTGCAGCTCAAGGAGGGTGTGCTTGGCGGTGTAGGAATGGCTGAAGTGCATGCAAAGTTTCCTGGCCATTTTTAGAATATTTTGCAGTTGGATACAGGACTTGAGGAACCGTTTGATAACCAGATTAAATACGTGCGCCATTCAGGGCGCATGGCTCAGCCCTCCTTGCGCAGCGCAGACACCATGTTCTTTCCGTTATCTATCACCATGGTTCCGATTTTTAGTTGTCGCGGAGAAAGCCAGCAATCGATTTCTTCTTTCATGACGCGGAGCAGTTCCTCCCGTGTGACTTCGTTCGCCCAGGCAAACCAGGCGTAGAACTGCGTGACACCGCCGTGCCCTGCACATGTGGTACGCTGGAGGAGCGCTATGACTTGGCCCTGCAGTGGAGGCTGAGGTGGTGGAGAAGGAGCCGGACATTAGCGCGGGATCAGCAGTTTGACAACGAGGAGGAGAAAGCGGCGTCACCTGTTCAAGTTGCTTGTGTGGCTGGGCAGGAAGCACATTGACCCAGTGGGCCATAAAGGACATGTACTGTCCTTGACCGTAGTTACAACTCCACACGTCGGCGCTGCCGTGCACTTTGGCAGACACCGACAGGCTCAAGGACTGGGCCACCTTCTCTTCTACATATTTGTGCAGGGCTGGGACTGACTTTTTGGCAAAGAAATGACGGTTTGGGACTCTCCACCTCGGCTCGGCACAAGCCATCATTTCTCTGAACGGTGCAGAGTCCACCAGTTGAAAATGGAGGGACTGCAGCACGAGCAACTTGGAAAGGAGCACGGTCAGCTTCTGCGCTGTAGGATGGTTGGACGCATACTGCTGTCTCTTTGCAATCGCCTCGGTGAACGACTCTTGCCGTAATGAGTGGCGAGGAATAAGAGGAGGAGGAGCAGGAGCATCTGGAGTGGTAGATTATGAGAGACAGCTCCCTTTGGCAGAGGTGCTGGAGCCTTGACTGCCTGAAATGGGATGCGTGCCACTGGCTGATGCTGCTGTTGCCGACTGGACCTCCACATCTGAGCCACGGTTCTCCCAGGCCACTTTGTGGTGACGCTGCATATGTTGGCGCAGGGCCGTGGTGCCATTAGCACCCTGGCCACACTTCACTTTCTGACCACAGATTCTACATATAGCCATGTTCACCTCCTCAGGTATCTTAACAAAAAAATTCCACATCGCCGAGTAGGCGATTTTACCACCAACACTCCGCACTGACTGAGTGGTACCTCCGCTGTCTGGCTGAGCCCCTGAGCCGCTCTTTTCAAGGCCAGAAAGCACCTGCAAAGAGTGCGGTCTACGCCGTGCCCGTTTGGCTCCCGACCTCGCACTGCTGCCACTCCGCTGACTAACGACCACACTACCGACTTGCTGCCTGCACCGCTGCCGGATGCACAAGCTGTCAGTCTCGTCTGCAGATGATAATGATGATGAAGCCCTTGCTTCACCCGGCTCCCAAGTGCGATCGGCTACATCATAATCAACTACAGTTTGCACGTCGGTAATGTCCTCCTCAACTGTCTCGGTGTACAAAGCCTG
This sequence comes from Rhinella marina, assembly GCA_900303285.1. Classification (NCBI taxonomy): domain Eukaryota; kingdom Metazoa; phylum Chordata; class Amphibia; order Anura; family Bufonidae; genus Rhinella; species Rhinella marina. The sequence continues at coordinate 57,772 of ONZH01015045.1, read as the reverse complement.
ACGGCTCTCAACATCCCCTCCCGCTACACTCTCCTCATCAGTACTTGACCGCCTACTGGAAGGAGCGGATTTCTGCCCCACCTCTTCGCTTCCCAGTAGCTGCTGACTGTCCTCAAGTAGTTCGTCTTCGCTGTATAGTGGCTCAGAACCCATAGCATATAGTACTTCTCTGGCTGAGGGAAAAGGACAGAGGCAGGTGAGGGCACTGGAGCTGCTCCTGGCCCATGCCAACTAAGGGTTGTGTCTGACGAACCCACTGACTCTTGACTGGTGGTTTCAGATGTCATCTGGGAGTCAATCATTCAAGAACATCTGGGTTGGTGGTCAACACACTGGTAGCTCTGGCCTCGCCGAGTGACCCCTAATGCCATGTCCCCTTCCTCTGCTGAGACCTGTGCCTGTTCCCGAAAAATTTGTGCCACTGCCCCTCCCCTGTGAAGGGCCTGTCACCGCACATGTCAGTAATATTACGCTTTTCTGTTTGGATGGCGAATGACGCCAAAAATACTAAGTTAAAATGAACAACCGCAAAAAAAACCTATTAAATGTTTTTTGGCCAATTCAACTTCGCCGAGGAAGTTTGATTTTTTTTTTGCTAAAACACAACCCAAAATATATATATATATTTTTTTTACAGCGACTGACGCTGCTACTATCGATGTAAAAGGAACGAGCCCAGAACCACGTCTTAACTCTTTTTGGGCAATTCAACTTCACTGACTACGTTAGCCCAATATCACGCTTTTCTGTTTGGATGGCGAATAACGCCGCAAATAGTTATTTAAAATGAACAACCCCACAAACACGGATTCACTGGTTTTTGGCAATTCAACTACACTGAAGAATTTAGCACTATTTGGCGCTTGTCTATTTGTATGGTGAATAACGCCGCAACTATTTCTTTCACATTTACAAGCTGCCAATCACGGATTATATATGTTTTTCCCCAAACACAACCCAAAAGATTTTTTTTTATGTACCCCAAACAAGGCTCTGACCCTCTTACTGCACTGCAAAAAGCGACACTAGTGTTGCTTCTTTGAATACAGCACCCCAAAACAGCCTTTACTGTAGAACAGAGTGCAGTGCTGTATAACAGGCTAACCCCTATGCCCACTCACTGCTGCTCAGTGTACCAGAATAGCGATTTCACTGCCTGATTTTCTGTCTAGAAATCGTCCCTCTCCTATCCCTGCAATTCAGATTATCTATCCCTGATCTCCTCATTTCTTTTCTTTAGTTTTTCTTTCACTTGTCCTATCTCTCCTGACGTCTGTCTCTGGTCTAAAATCAATAGCAAATGGCGGATTCCAGCGCTGCAGAGCTATTTATAGGGCTGTGACATCACAGGACCTGGCTGGCTGCTAATTGGCTACATGTCTGCATGTGATCGCATTGTGGGTGTTCTTTGTCCCAGAAATCCTTCCCCCATGTTATGCCATGTGCTTGCGGCCATTTTAGGGAAAAAAAAAAAAAGATTTATTACTATGAATCGCCATGAAATTAGCTTTCGTTGCAAATCGAGTATTCCATGAAATTTCGTAATGAATTCCACTTCGTCAGCTTTGATTCGCTCATCTCTATTCACAATAAAAAAGAAGGACAAACTTCAAAGAACATCAACAAACAGATGGTTAGCAACATGAATGGGACCTGTAAGTCCATGTAGACTCCAGTAATGGTGGAATAAGCTTCTGCCAGAGTCTATTCACCTCTCTCTACTGAGCACATACAGACACTTGTCCATCTGAGTGTGTATGGAGAAGTTGAGAAGAATAGTTGACAGCTGAACAAGAATTCTGCTGACAACTATCCAAGATGTTGGTCAGACCTAAATCAAAAAATTATTCGCCGAACATTCGCCGAACTTTTCCTAAGATTCGTATATTTGACGAATAGATTTGTTGTATTTGCGTACAAAATATACGTTATTATGTGCTATTAGCGAACATTCGCGTACTAATAACGAACGTTCATTTAAAATATGTACGCAACTTCTTAGAAGACGTACGCATGAGTGTACAAATAGCGTACGCATCCTCAGCGTACTATTGTCTAAGCGATTACGTAATACGCAGGCGTGCACTCCTTAGAGGCAGAGCGAATATTCGAAAATGGCATCCAGGCGATCCTCATCATTTAGTTCTGAAGAGCTGAAATTCCTGATCCGGCTGATGGACAGAGAGGATTACGATGGCACACACCGCCATCCAAACCAGCATAAGAAGGAGGTGATCCAGCAGGTGATCCAAGGCCTGCACAGTAAAAGTTTGCTAATGAATTGAATTTGTACGCAACAGCGTATAATTTATAGGGCAACTACATAGCGAATGCGTACAAATCTGAAGCGAATCACCTAATATTCGGATTCACTTTGCAGCTAAAAATTCCCAAGATTCGATACGAATCTACGAAGCGGCGAATCGATTCGCTCATCTCTACTAGGAACTATTGTAAGACTAGTGCAGCATTTAATGTGTTTGTGAGGGTTCTGACTCTCCCACGATACAAATGTTGGGAAAGGAAGGCTGTTGGGTTTTGATATGCCAATTCTTTGCTCTCATGGGAGATAAGCTGCTGACAGGCTTATTCCCCTTTCCCTATTTGAGGACATATACATGCTTGGCCACGCCAAGTGAATGTGTTTGGATAGGTAAGTAGCCGAACAAGTTATTTAAGGCATATGGTCAACTTTAGATATTCTTTCGGCATCCCACACATGAGAAGGTCAATTTTCTAAGAAGCCAAGTAAGTTATCCTATTATTAAAACTCAGACCAGCACAGAGCTTACAAGCTACATGCCTCAGGTTGCATCAAATCTAGGCAATGTGGCAGTGCCAACCAATGAGCCAATGTTGAGTGCTTCTTAAGAATGCCATGTCTTCGATATTCATTTTGGGATTTTTCAGCTTTGTGGACTTCTATATTCCTCATAATCTTCCTCTGCTTGGAACGTTGTGCTTGATCAATGATCCATTTTTTTCTCGATTTTTTTTCTCGATGTTCTCAAAGCTCTTTACCATCATCAAGTTTAAAGACATTTCTTTTGTCCTTCTTCTTAATTGTCCAGCTTTAACATTGATAAATCAGGTCTTAGAAATACCAGAATATTAGACACCAGACTTTTCTGATCTCAGTTTTTATAGAGATGTAATTACTTTAGAACAGAGGTCCTCAACAGGTCGCAGGACACTTTCCAATATGTAGTCTCAATAGATTCAAAGTGTTAATGGCCTATAAAGAGTAATTAGGTAAAAGGACATCTTCACAATGGAATTTACTTATAGCTACAGGCCTTGTACATGGAGAAGAATTTGATTTCAGAAGACTCACCTGCAGACCAGATGTGATCTTGTTTACAAAAATGCAATGTGGGCTATAATACACACTGTGACATAATTAACATCAATTATCAAATTGTAGCTGACATTCCTCACTAGTGTAAACACCATTCTGTGTTTTCATTGCCCAAGTTCAAAGACCAGAATCACAATGACGACTGTTCGAGGTGGTGACCGGTTCGGCGCCTGGTTGCCCCAGAGATCTGACAATCCATCTAAATTGCATCATTGGTTAATAATAACACTTTTGTTTAGACCATAAGTCAACAATTCTTCTCATTTTGGGTGATACTCCAAGCTAACGACCACCAGCGCCACGCAACAAGTCACAAACATTTAATGGGGTCATCTGGGAAATTGAAACTTTTTTCAGCCTGAAAGCGTTAATGTTTTTAAATCTAATTTATTGAGATCTGGATTAATAATGACAGAGGCCTACAAACTCTTTATATGTTTTGTTTATACATACAGTGAATTTATGGGGTTCTGCTCTGTATTAGATTGTAATTCCACTTAAAAAATAGTTTTTATATATTTAATGTCTACAAAAATATAAATAACTTACTTAGCGTTGCTGTTTTTGTTCTCTTTTGAGTAATCTAATGTTAGATTCACAATTCATATACATAGGGGATTTCCAAATGATGACACTTACCCAGTGGCGTACCTCCGATAGAGGCAGACCATGCAGCTTCTGTGGGGCCCCCTAATTACAATACAATGGCTCTCCACCCTCCTGAGTCCACAGCCCCTGTCTACCAGCTGGACACTCAAAGCTTCCCTAGCCCCTTGTGCTCCAGTGGGCTCTTCCCTCCCCTTACCCCCAGCATCAGTGGCTGTGGCTCCATTCATGCCCAAGCGCTCTGTTTCTCTGAAGGGAGCTGGTCTGACCAATCAGCATAAGCAGTTCTATCAGAGCTTGCTGCTGATTTGCCGGCCCAGCACCCAGAAGAGGAACTTTACTAAGTCAAGGAGCAGGACTTCAGTCATGCCGGGCTGGCCCTATCAGGAAGTGCTGTCTGTGGGACAGCACCATCAAGCTGCTTGAAGATCTGACACAGTGATAATGAGCACCCAGAAAAGTAAGTCAAGCAGAAGCCTGGTGCTCAGGAGGAGGATATGGGACTGGGAGGGTGGCACACTATGAAGAAAAAACAGCAGCTGCACCAGTAGAAGGGAAAGTTCATGGGGGCATTGGGGGGAAAGGGGTATGGCAGTGATGCACTATATTATAGGCAGTAGCAGGCATCAGTAAGCACAATACTGGGGTGGTGGGTATGGTATTGGCGCAGTGTATAATAAGTAGTAGCAGGCAGCAGTACCAGACACTGTTCAAGGAGGGGGGGGGGATATGGCAGTGATGCACTATATTATAGCCATTAGCAGGCAGAATACAGGAAGGGGTGATAGTATGGTACAGTACATAAGAAGCAGTAGCAGGCACAAATCCTGGGGAGCGGATTATAGCAGTAGCGCTCTATATAAAAGGCTGAGCAGGCACATTTTACAGGTGTATGACACTATATAAAATATCATAAGTGGCAGACACAGTTCATGGAAGGGGGAGTATGGTAGTAGAGAGCACAGTTCATCGGGTAAGGCTACTTTCACACTAGCATTTCTATTTTCCATCATAGGGTCTCAATACCGGAAGGAAAAAAAGACTTCCATTTTGTCGCCATTCATTGTCAATGGGGACAAAACGTAACTGAACAGAACGGAGTCACCAAAATGCATTCCGTTGCATTTGGTTGAGTTCTCATACCGGAGAGCAGCATGCTGCGGTTTGCTTTGCGTGATGGGATGCAGGGGAAAATGGATCCGTCAAGACCCACAAGGCAAGTCAATGGGGACGTTTTCTCTGACACAATCTGGCACAATAGAAAACTGATCCATCCCCCATTGACTTTCAATGGAGTTCATGACGGATCCGTCTTGGATATGATAAAGATAATACAACCAGATCCGTTCATAACAGATGCAGACGGTTGTATTATCAGTATCTGGAAGCGTTTTTGCTGAACCCTGATGGATCCACCAAAAACGTTGGTGTGAAAGTAGCCTAAGATTAGTTACACACTTACGATAAGATTCTGGTATTCTGTTCCTGCATAGGAGCAGAATTACTAGAATCGCTGTCAGATCCGGCACATGCTGAACACCGCTGGCAAGTAGTCGGATGGGCCATGGGTAGTAGTGGGAGGGGCTAAAAATAGGGCAAAAATTCAGATTTTTGCTATGGGGCCCAATGATTTCTATGTACTGTAGGCTACCTTGTCTGCCCTACCAGGCCACTGTGGGTTTCTGAGGGGCCGTCCACTGCTGTAGCCTGCTCTGCCTATATGTCACTTGATCAGGTGCTGCAAGCTATTCGACATGATCTGTGTTGCACCTCTATAAGTCTTTCTGGCTGTTATGCTACTACCTTTCACAAATCCTGACCTCCCAATAACATGCAATGTACCCATCCCAGGCCCAATGAGGAATTTACTGTTTCAGTCCAGGCCCCCACAGTTGAGAGTACCTTTTCTTTGAGGCTCACATGGCATTCGCTCACAATATAAGAAGAAGGTCATAACAATAATTTTTAGATGCAGAACTCTAACACTTACTCTTCCACACAGCTTGAATCTCAAGAACCATCGAGCTGACTTTGCACTCAGGAATTCACTCACTTTGAGGGTGGCCTTACAGTTATCCTCAGGACAGATGTTCTCCCTGTTCAGTCCAAGAGTCTGCCCTAAGCTCCAAAGACAGTTGTACTCTCTGTCTGATCACATCAACTCAGTGGTCTCTCTCTTGCTCTCCAACTCATCTTGTGAGAGTCAGTATGGCTCCCTGCTGTTACCGAACTTGCAGCAAGTTCCTCTGTCTGCACATGTGGTCGAAGCCAATGAGATACTCTCCATACCTCCTGTCACTTCCTGCTAACTCCTTCCTATGAGAGTATCACAGCACAAGACTTAGTGCCGCAAAGTTTCTGGTGCATCAGCATCAAACTCTACTTTGACCATGGCCCACCGAACACATAAGAATAATTGTGCTGAGTTATGTGACTTAGAGTTTGTTCATATCTGTATTCAGGTTTAGGAGCCTCCGTCACACATTCTGAGCAGTTGTGTGACAGATCGGCACAGTGCTGTAGTACATATCTGTAATAAACTGTGGACAGTCTTACAGTACTGTACCAATTTGGACACACCCTTTCATGTTATGATTTTATTTTTCTACATTTTAGATTCATATTGAGGACATGAAAACAATGAAGGAACACACATATTAGCAAACAAAAAGTATTAAACAAACTAGAATATGTTTTATCTCTTATCTACAGTGCCTTGCGAAAGAATTCAGCCCCCTGGAACTTTTCAACCTTTTGCCACATTTCAGGCTTCAAACAAAAATAAATAATGTTTTAAATTTTTGGTGAAGAATCAACAACAAGTGGTCACAATTGTGAAGTGGAACGAAATTTATTGGATCATTTAAACTTTTTTTGTAATAATAAAACTGAAAAGTGGGGCGTGCAAAATTATTCGGCCCATTTACTTTCAGTTCAGAAAACTCCCTCCAGAAGTTGATCTAGGATCTCTGAATGATCCAATGTTGTCCTAAATGACTGATGAAGAGAAATAGAATCCACCTGTGTGTAATCAAGTCTCCGTATAACTGCACCTGCTCTGTGATAGTCTCAGGGTTCTGCATCATGAAGACCAAGGAACACACCAGGCAGGTCCCTGATACTGTTGTGGAGAAGTTTAAAGCCGGATTTGGATACCAAAAGATTTCCCAAGCTTTAAACATCCCAAGGAGCACTGTGCAAGCGTCATATTGAAATGGAAGGAGTATCAGACCACTGCAAATCTACCAAGACCCGGCCATCCCTCTAAACTTTCATCTCAAACAAGAAGAAGACTGATCCGAGATGGAGCCAAGAGGCCCATGATCACTCTGGATGAACTGCAGAGATCTACAGCTGAGGTGGGAGAGTCTGTCCATAGGACAACAATCAGTCCAACACTTCACAAATCTGGTCTTTATGGAAGAGTGGCAAGAAGAAAGCCATTTCTCAAAGATATCCATAAAAAGTCTCGTTTACAGCCACAAGCCACCTGGGAGACACCAAACATGTGGAAGAAGGGGCTCTGGTCAGATGAAACCAAAATCCAACTTTTTGGAAACAATGCAAAACGATATGTTTGGTGTAAAAGCAACACAACTCATCACCCTGAACACACCATCCCCACTGTCAGACATGGTGGGGGCAGCATCATGGTTTGGGCCTGCTTTTCATCAGCGGGACAGGGAAGATGGTTAAAATTGATGGGAAGATGGATGGAGCCAAATACAGGACCATTCTGGATGAAAACCTGTTGGAGTCTGCAAAAGACCTGAGACTAGGACGGAGATTTATCTTCCAACAAGACAATGATCCCAAACATAAAGCAAAATCTACAATGGAATGGTTCAAAAATAAAGGTCTCCAGGTCTTAGAATGGCCAAGTCAAAGTCCAGACCTGAATCCAATTGAGAATATGTGGAAAGAGCTGAAAACTGCTGTTCACAAACGTCTCCATCCAACCTCAAAGAGCTCCAGCTGTTTTGCAAGGAAGAATGGGCAAGAATTTCAGTCTCTAGATGTGCAAAACTGATAGAGACATACCCCAATGAAAGGGGGCCGAATAATTTTGCACGCCCCACTTTTCAGTTTTATTATTACAAAAAAAGTTTAAATGATCCAATAAATTTCGTTCCACTTCACAATTGTGACCCACTTGTTGTTGATTCTTCACCAAAAATGTAAAATGTTATATCTTTTTGTTTGAAGCCTGAAATGTGGCAAAAGGTTGAAAAGTTCCAGGGGGCTGAATACTTTCGCAAGGCACTGTATATAAAAATGAGTTTCTGTCTGTCTGTCTGTCTGTCTGTTCTCTATGCGCGACCAAACGACTGGACCGATTTTCACCAAATTCGGCACACGGGTACATCAGGTGTCCGGGAAGGTTTTAGACCAGGTCTCAGCTCTCTAGGACCGGGATATTCCCAAAATATGATCTCCATTAGCCAATATTAGCCTGGGAGCTTTGGTTTTAAACTGCCATTCTCTGCACAGACACACACAGGGAGGGCAGGTATCCATAACAACACAGCCAGGTAATTAGCAGCCAGCTGAGGAGCTCAGCCATTTCTATTTACCGCTTTAAAGGGGCAGAGCGCTGTGGATGACACTGTTAAAATTGCGTGTCCTCATAAATTACCATGGCATCGACCTATAATTCTGGCTACCCTCAAAAGAAGGACTTAAAACCCCCACCCCAGGTCTCGCTACGTCACGCCCCCGACTCGGTCAGGCCACAACCCTTCCCACTCCGCAGCCAATGGAGATTGAAAAATTGAAGGTAAAAATCAACTTCTGTCAGCTGCAGGGGTGGGAGGGAGGTTGAATTTCTCTCTGCAACGACACACAGAAACATTAAATGAAATAGATTAAATATACCCATGCGAAGCAATGTTTTCTTCCACTGCTACCCATTGTGATTCCTCAAATTACCATGGCATTAACCTATAATTTAGGCCACCCTGAAATGAAGGACTTAAAAGCACCCCCCCCAAGGTCCCGGTAAACCACGCCCCCGACCCGGTCAGGTCATGCCCCCTCTCACTCCCCAGCCAATGGGGATTGAAAAAATGAAGGTAAAAATCACCTTCTGTCAGCTGCATTGACTTTCTCTCTGCAACAACACACAGAAACATTAAATGAAATAGATGAAATATACCCAGGTGAAGCCGGGTCCTTCTGCTAGTATTTTATATTTTGGATTCTTCAAAGTAGCCCCCTTTAGCTTTCATAACAGCTTTGCACACTCTTGGCAGTCGGCTTCATGAGGTACCCGCTTGGAATGGTTTTCCAACATGCTTGAAGGAGTTCCCAGAGGTGCTGAGCAGTTGTGTTACGGACAATGGTTGTGGAACCACTAACCTGTTTGGCGGTTGGCTAGCCCTAAATTTTGTATCAGATTGTTGAGGAGGAAGCGTTCCTTCCTGGCAATCGCCTGCTCATCAGTAGAGGGGACCACCATATTTACATGCAGCAATATCCTTGACAGTATGGTGAGGAGCGATAGCTAATGCCATCGCTCATTCCAATTCAAACTCATTGTTTGCCAGCAGCAGACCGTGAGTAGACAGCACGATCTGCTGCCTGCAAACAACGATTTTCATGACTGCATGAATGATGCGGTTACCCAATGAAGTAGCATTTCGCTCATTTATCGGATAATCGGCGTGACTTTTACACTGCCAGATAATCACCAATGACCGTTCATAGGAATGCTTGTTTACCTGTTGGATCCTCGACTCATGTAAAGGGCCCTTAAGGGCATTATTTAGGCTCCAGCCAAGATTTTACCATTTAACTCGTGTACAGGGGTGTGGACTTCACTGCGTGTTACCAACTAGATGTCCTGGGATAGTATTGGTGTAATTGGCAGCTGACATACATGGGGCAAAGCACCATGACACTAATACAGAACCAGGCACAGCTAATCCAAGGCAAACACAAATTACTGGCAAGTACCAAAACATGGAGAACTAGTAGATTGATGGAGCAATGTTAATTGGTTTTTAGCCTTATACAAAAGCTGTAGGTGAAAGTGAGGGTGAAAAGTTGAATTGTCCCTTCTAGTCAAATCTGAATCGTGTGTGTGCAGCAAATAATATTCTTCTATTACAATTAGCTCTTTGGGCTACTTGACAATTTGGGAATATTTTGACATTTTTTGAGACACTTGAATAGCTGGCCCACTTTTCTGTATTATGAGCAGTGTAACTTTCTTAGATGAGCCAGGACGTGATATGATAAGTGGGAGCTGGCCCTAGACTCTACATAACGTATCGCCTTCCTTCACCCCTCTCCCCTTTGTCCTGGACACAAAAGGCCTCTTATCTTAATGCGGTGTCTATGTCTCTTAGACACTTCTTGCCTGTTCGTGGAACTAATTTGACTGCCTGGATGCGGAGGCTAAGTCACCTGGCCGTAACATGAGGCAGTTTAGAAGCTTGTCACCTCCTCCCCTCCTGTCATTTCATAGGATTGTCCTCTAAAGAAGCTGTTGTTCTCTGCCTTCAGCTTGGCTGATTTGTCTGTGTGCAACGCACATTGTTCTGTCATTGTCACTCGGTAGCTGGATTAGACAACATAGACCAGTGGATCCTGTGTCTGAGGATAGGATTTATACCCAAGGTGTAGGGGGTTCTTTTCCTTTTCTTCTTCTTCTTTTATTACTACATTTTCTTCCTTTACATTTTTTTTTATTTCATGGTTTTCTATGGTTAACTTATTGAACTTTTTGATTGAATTCAAAATAGTCTTTTAAAATTTATTTTTGAACATTATTTCTAAATCTAAGATCGCAACGACTCACTACAAACAGTCTACCCATTACAGGAGAGCCAATTTTTTTACAAGTACATTGGATTTATATATAATTAGTTCAGAGGATCAAAGTATCCAAGGTGGACTTGGATCCAAACTTCAGGAAAAATTTGATTTGCCATGAAGCCGAATTTCTCCGCCCTTCGTGGAAATGGATCAATTTTTCCTAAAATGCCGGCTGAAAGTAAAAAAAAAAAAAAATTACGTCACCTCATCCACTTGATCACGGAGAGGCCATCCACTCCCCTATTGACTGAAGAAAGCCTGCCAAAGGACCTGCAGCGAGCATGATGACGTCACCACGTGATGACAAAGGCCACGCACTGTGACATCATCCCTGATCAAGTGGATGAGGTCAGTACAATTTTTTTCAACCCTTGATTAACCCCCTGAGCACCTGAATGTAATTCTTAGATGCTGCGATAAATGTTGAATACGGCATCTGAGGGGTTAAATGAGATGAACTAAGTTTCGAAAAATTCAATTCGGCAACTTTGCTGAAGTTAGCCAAGAAATTTGATTTGTTACGAATCATTATAATGCAGGTATAGCCAGGCCATTCTGCCTTAGGGTACAGCCACATGGAGCGGCCATGCTGCGGTGAAGAACTGTGTGGCCAATTAGCCGGCAGCTGCTTTTCATTTAATACTGAAAATCACACTGTATAGTCCTTCTACATTGGTAATGGCTGCGTGGCTCCTTTAATTCACCTTTAAACAGGGGTTGTTGCTCATATGGGGTTTGACTGGTTAGGTGGGTGGACAATATGTAAATTATTGCTGTTCTGGCCTTCAATCCCCTATAGGTAATTTGCTTTTCTGGCCTTCAATTCCCTGCACAGTAAACACAGAATATTAATCAGCTCCATTTCTCCTTCCCTACAAGTGGGAGCCCTTCTTCTGCCATCTGCTTTTTCTCCTTTTCCACATCATCTAATATTGATAAAATATGTCGTCAGGAACATACAGCTCCTCCTCTCTCTGCATCTTGCTGACTTTTCTAAGACATGGAGACTTTGAAGGATGATTTGGAAGAAGTAAAGCCAGCAACTGATGAGGATGGTCATCATTAAGACCCAGCACACCCCCCCCCCATCAAGGAGTACAGACTGGATGGTATTGGTTGGTGTGCTGGCAGTGGAATAATAAAGACTTCCATTTTATGGGTATGGAACTATATATCTTAGTTTACAGCTGATGTAGGAATAAGTAAATGTAGGCATAAATCAATAAAACTGATGCATAAGATTCCTTGCACTGTCACTGCAGTCTCCCTGTACTCTCCCTGCACTCTCCCTCTCCAATATTCTTCTATTAATCATTTTCAGCAACACTATCCCTAGTGCATGAACGCTTGCCAAGTCTCTCCTTATGCTCAGCTCACAGGACAATGGTGGAGACCAGAGGGTTTTATAGGACTTTCACATCACAAGTAGAGATGAGCGAATCATTGAAAAAATTATTCGCCGAACAGTCGCCAAAGTTTTCCTAAGATTCGTATATTCGACAAATAGATTCGTTGTATTTGCGTACAAAATATACGTTATTATGTTCTAGTAGCGAACATTCGCGCACTAATAACGAACGTACAGTTAAAAAATGTACGCAACTTCTTAGAAGACGTACGCATGAGTGTACAAATAGCTTACGAATCCTCAGCATACTATTGTCTACGCGATTACGTAATACACAGGCACGTACAATGAGAGGCCACGGCGTGCACTCCTCAGAGGCAGAGCGAATATTCGAAAATGTCATCCAGACGATCCTCAACATTTAGCTCTGCTGCACAGCTGAAATACATAGTCCGGCTGATGTACCGCCAGGATTACGATTTACGATGGCACACACCGCCACTCAAACCAGCATAAAAAGAAGGTGATCCAGCAGGTGATCCGAGGCTTGCGCCATCGTTTTGACACCTTGCGGACCCTGGGCCAGATCCAGTGTAAATGATCAGATCTGAAATCACCCTCAGAGGCAGTATGTATATTTGACGTAGAACAAGTAAGGTGCTGTCTATCCGCCTATGGGCATAGTACAACCATCCACAATACTATAAAGTGAATATGAGGACACATTGCGGTACCTGTAAAGAAATACACACATTGGACAACATACTGGAAAACGTTGCTGAAAGGTAAAAACATTAGTGCAAACAATATAGTGCAAATACATTATAGGTATAATGTAAACATTTTAAATATCACCTACCTAGTCTGCTCACGGATATGTTTAAGTCTCTTTTCTTCTGACGCTTGTCATAGAACTGGAGCAGAGTCCAAAACTCAGTTGCAATTTGTAATCCACATAGGTAATTGTAATCCAAATGGGTAAAAAAATAGCAGCAAAGGTCCCTTAAAAAACCCTCTTTCAAGGGGCTCCCCAAATAACCTGAAAAGGGGGAAAAAGGGATGAGGCGCATGTCTGTGCAACTTGGTTAAAGCAGCCTCGGGGACCATAGAATTTTGACGAAGGGAGTAGTCCTTCCGCGGCGGAGCGGGAACTCCTGCCGCCTCCGCCGTGTAAGCCAGTGAAGTGAACACCTCAGGGGGCACCTCAACCGACTTCTTAGGCTGCCGGACATATTGAGAGACGTAGATCTCCTCCGGTTCCTTCTCCTCATAGGGGTCGGTGCCCCACACCATGCCTCCCCAGTCAGGACCTCGCTGTGTCGCCATCTTAATTTCCTGAGTTGCCTCGTCTTCCTCGCGCGCTGGAGATGGAGGCGGGGCTACCAGGGAGGAGTCTGCATCGCTAATGAATTGAATTTGTACGCAACAGCGTAAAAGAGTAACTTATACGTAGCAATAGCGTATATTTGATAGGACAAACTACGTAGCGAATGCGTACAAAGCCGAAGCCAAGCACCTAATATTCGGATTCACTTCGCAGCTAAAAAATCCCAAGATTTGATACGAATCAACGAATCGATTCGCTCATCTCTAATCACAAGGGATGGCTGTATGCGGATTGGCTGGCTGCACAGCATTATAGATGATCATGCGCTCCCGGGCTTATCTCCCCTACACTTCGTTTTGTTTTGTAACACCTGCAGCCGCCACTTTCGGAAAACCTGATTCGTTACCACAAAGTGTGAGAAAAGAAAATTTGTTGAGTCTTCCTAAACTTCGGACCAAATTCCGCTTCGGATGCTTTAGGTATTTAACAACTTTTATTTATTGTAATAAAATCTTGCATTTTTTATATGTATTTTCCCTTTTTATTCATTTTTACATTACTTTATTCATTTAATTCACTTAATTTTTTCCCAACCAAGTATTTTGATATTTTATATCTATAATGTACTGTCATGTATTGATATGCCAGTACATTTGTCTCAGTACTAATACTATAAACGTAAGTTGCTTTTTTCTTTTCAACAGGGAATATGGTCAGACAGCAATGAACTATAGGCACTCTTCCCATACAAGATATGGATCACAATCACTTCACAGGGATTGGACGCAATCAAAAGGACAGCCCCTCATAGTCTATTCTTTAAAGGGTTAAGAGGTGTAGATCAGTGGCACCTAGAGATAGCAGAGTATAGCAGAGCCCAGGCATCCGGCAGAACTACTTTGCCTATCGTGATCCAGTAATTACCTATTGGGCACATTTGTCATGAGTCAGCAATGGGTTAAACCAAATTCCAGTAAACCTATTTTAGATATGTGGACTAGTTCTCTTAACATACTGGCTCCACTTACTGAGATCTAGCTAGTTTATTGCTTCAATGGGGAAAGTATGCATATTAAGAAGGAAATAAAGAGAGATGGCGGGGATAAAAAGAAATTGTGAATACAATAAAGAAGGAAAAAGGGAGGGAAGAACAAAAGGAAGGAAAGAAGCAAGAAGGAAAGAAAGAAGGAGGAAGATGGAAAGGAAGGACAGAAGGAAGGATGGCGGGGGAAAAAAGAAATGGGGAATAAAATAAGGAAGGGAGGAGGGAAGGATAAAAGGAAGAAGAACCAAAGAAAGAAAGGAAGATGGAAAGAAAGAAAGAAAGAAAGAAAGAAAGAAAGAAAGAAGAAAGAAAGAACAAATAAAAGAAGGAAGGAAGGAATGAGGGAGGGAGGGAGGGAGGAACAAAAGGAATGAAGAACCAAAGAAAGAAAGAACAGAAGAAGGAAAGAAAGAAGGAGGAAGATGGAAAGGAAGGACAGAAGGAAGGATGGCGGGGGAAAAAAGAAATGGGGAATAAAAGAAGAAAGGGAGGTGGGAAGGATAAAAGGAAGAAGAACCAAAGAAAGGAAGGAAGACGGAAAGAAAGAAAGAAAGAAAGAAAGAAAGAAAGAAAGAAAGAAAGAAAGAAAGAAAGAACAAATAAAAGAAGGAAGGAAGGAATGAGGGAGGGAGGGAGGAACAAAAGGAATGAAGAACCAAAGAAAGAAAGAACAGAAGAAGGAAAGAAAGAAGGAGGAAGATGGAAAGGAAGGACAGAAGGAAGGATGGCGGGGGAAAAAAGAAATGGGGAATAAAAGAAGGAAGGGAGGAGGGAAGGACAAAAGGAAGAAGAACCAAAGAAAGGAAGGAAGACGGAAAGAAAGAAAGAAAGAAAGAAAGAAAGAAAGAAAGAAAGAAAGAAAGAAAGAAAGAAAGAAAGAAAGAAAGAAAGAAAGAACAGAAGAAGGAAAGAAAAAAGGAGGAAGATGGGAAGGAATAAAAAAAGGAAGGACGACAGGAAAAAAAAGAAATGGGGAATAAAAAGGAGGATGGGAGGGAAGGACAAAAGGAAGGAAAAACCAAAGAAAGAAAGGAAGGAAGATGGAAAGAAAGAAAGAAAAAAAAGGGAGATGGGAGGTAAGGAAGAAAAAGAGGAAGGATGGCGGGGCAAGAAAGACCAGAAAGACCCCTCGATAGACAATTGTTTTGGGTTTCGTACACCGCATCACGGCGTATCAGGGCACTGGCTGGCTGTATGAGAGATCTTTGCCTTGATCTGGATTATATGTCTATAACTGTGCGGTAAACAAGGTCACATCACACAGCATTTGAACCAATCAGATTTTACCATCTATGACCGCATATATGACTTGTGTATGAGATGTTCTGGTAGCTGGTAGAGAATTCACAAGAGTGAAATATCGGTGATACCTGGTGCAGGCATTATCCTATTAGGTGCTTGATCTAAGTGATAACATATATAATAACTACTCTGATGTAATAATAATTAGAGGGACTTATAAACCGGCGGATTATACAGTGGAGGCCCCTAACTGCACACAGGCCAGAGCTACTGAAAGCCAATGTGAGGCAGTCAGAGCACGGACTCTCCGAGAGCCACATCTGACTCTATTGTGTCCTGTTTAATCCTTCCCCATTATTGCCAGGTAATTGGATGCCCATCAAATAGACTCAGAAGACAAAGCTGTAAAGGTTACTTAGTAGATAAAAACTGGCTCCACTTCGTAAAAAGATCCCATGTTTTGCAAATGAACTGTCTCTTTACCTTAATTACACTTTCAAGCAACTCTGTCCTTTCTACTGTAATATTTCCTTCCAAAAGGCTCTTGGCCGTGGCACTAAGGTTTTTTTTTCTATTTTCTTTCAGAGTTGCCTCTTCTTCCCCGGTAAACTGGCATTGACCTTTTTCCTTTGCCTGTTGAAAAGACTGAGATAAGAAAGAAAATGCTTAACCCCTTTTTTGCATTGTGATGTCTGGGAAATATCACTTGCTGGAAAGCAGAGACATATGACTCAGCCTCAGGATGCGAAGACATAAGAATTGTGCAACAAACTTGATGAAGTTTTTGAAGCTGCAGAGTAATAACTGCATATATGGAGTTAAGCGGGGGAGGGCTTATCTAATTAGGACCCTCCCTTATTATCCAAATCTGCTTGCTCTTCAATGGAGCCATTATATTTATCATAGGGTTACGCCATCTGTAGCAGCTTATCTTCTGGGGTTGTGAAGAGGTAAGAAGATAGGTACTAGTTTTGTACACATTGGACCCTCCAATAACATTTTGAATTTTGTAAAACAGTTTAGATTGTTGGATAGTCCACCAATCACTACTACAACAGGACAGCCCTGGTGGCACAATGGTATTAAAATTTGTAGGGTCCCCATTAACAATTTTGTGTTGGGTGCCCAAGAGCTTCATGTTAAGCCGCTATGTACAACAGAGATGAAAATGGTCTATTTGAGATAAAGGTAACACAGAAAGGGTACAGGAAAGAGGAAGGCTGGTGGGTGCCAGAGGAGGCACCAAAAAGCCTTTCTACCTTGGCTAGGGTATTTAGATATGGGGGGTTAGAATAGAAAATTTGTGCTCCTGGTGAAGGAGACCCTTGATAAGGTTCTGTAGAAAACCAATGCAGGACACATGCGGAAAGCCTTGCGCTAGAAAACTTGTACAGTATAAATAGAAGAAACCTATGAGGACATTAGACATTGGTTTTTGGCACAAGTTTTGACATAAGTTTTCTTGTGTTACGTTTCTTGTTTGACCTACTATATTCGGTTGAGCCTGGTGGTGCTCGACACAACCCGGTGTGCTTGAACACCACGTGTGCTTGAGCGCCATGCTCGAGTCCCCGCCCTGCACGTTTCTTGGCTGCTACGCCAATCAGCGTGCAGGGAGGTGCTGGCATTTACTGCAATGCCGTAGCCATGTTGGCTACTGGCATTACAGTGATTGGCTGGCCGGGAAAGTGTCATTGGGTGCTATATAGCACCCGGTGACATGTGACTCGGCTCAGTCTTAGTCAGGGAGAGCTGCTGCAAGGAGGGACAGATAGTGTAGGGATAGAAATTTGTTAGGCTGGGTTAGATTTTCATTTTAAAAGACCCAAAAGTCCTTTTAAGGACTGGCTGCAATATTTTTTTTTTTGGGGGGGGGACAAAAACTGCGCAAGTTTGCCTGACCTTAACACCATCTGCGCAGCGTGTGCTGTATAACGTTTGTGTATTCCGAATACCTGACATCCAGTGTATTGTTTTCTGCTGCTAATCAAGGCAACATTACCTGCGCTGCGTCTGCTGTATAACGTTTGCGCAAGGAGGGACAGATAGTGTAGGGATAGGATTTGGCTAGGCAGGGCTAGTTGTTCTGTTTAAAAGACCCAAAATTCCTTTTAAGGACTACTGTTATATCTGGCTGCAATATTTTTTTTTCTTTTGGGGCAAAAATTGCGCAAGTTTGCCTGACCTTAACACCACCTGCGCAGCGTGTGCAGTATAACGTTTCTGTATCCTAAATACCTGACATCCGGTGTAATTTTTTTCTGCCGCTAATCAAGGTGACATTACCTGTGCTGCATGTGCAGTATAACGTTTCTGTTTCCTAAATACCTGAAATCCAGCGTATTTTTTTCTGCCGCTAATCAAGGCGACATTCCCTGTGCTGTGTGTGCAGTATAATGTTTCTGTATCCTAAATACCTGACATCCGGTGGCACTTTTTCTGCCGCTAATCAAGGCGACATTACCTGCGCTGCGTCTGCTGTATAACGTTTGCGCATCCTAAATACCTGTGACATTCAGTGTAATTTCATCTAAAATCGATATTAACTTCGGTTTTGGGCGTATTCTTGTCATTCCGTAAAAGTGGCATAATACTCGGAAAAATCGTTCCCAGCAGTGACTTTCGAGTCCATCCAGACATCCTCCCCATGCAGTTCCCAAACCATTTCAGTGGTGTTTCCATCATTTTCTCACCTTTCCCTATGAACCAGACACCCTCCCCTCTTCAGAGCAGGGGGTGCCTGGTTTAGTGCTCTGGTTACCCCATTGACTTCCATTGTGCTCTGGTGCTCTGTAGAGCACTCGAGCACCACCTAGTGTTGTACTCGAGCAACCCGAGCACTACGGTGCTCGATCAGCACTAGTCAATAATCCTATCAAAAATATTTTTTTTGTTAATTTTCTTTAAAAAAAAACATTCTTGTTACCAATATAAAGAGCAAGACAATAGAGAAAGTACTGGAGCACATCCTGGGAAAAATAGGGAGTATGGAATTTGGGAGTAAGGTGAGCTCTGTTTATATCCTATGTAGATGTACAGAATGTGCTTAGCTGAATACATGGTCATCATTGGTAATCCTTATGAATAGAGATGAGTGAAGTATTCAAAAGTTCGATTCGGCTGCTTCACTGAAACACTGAACACTGAAATTTTTTTTTTACAAAAAAATAAGCTTCGAGAGAGTTACTTCATCATGAAACTCATTTCTTTGTAAATAGTGGATGCAATGACAGGGAGCAGTGATTGCGCCACTCTACATCATTGTACCCCTCAGATCCCGCTTACCGCATTTGCTAGTGACGGTGATGTCATAGTTCAACGCACATGGTATTTCCTGTGAGATCTTCAATAACTTACCAAGGGGCCCAGGAAGACTGCATGTTTGTCCCCTTGTTACTTGCTTTTTATGCAGATTTTGTCTATTCATGTTTATAAGATATGGCCACCAGAGTTGAGGAATTTTTTTTAAAAATTAACTTTGGTTTTAATTCTAACAAATTCGCTGGATTGGTTCGAAGCAGGTACAAAAAAATTGATATAATAAATAAATTTTAGTAACATAGTAACTAAACTAGTAAAAAAAATTCCTTCCCGACTCCAATCAGGCATCAGAATAACTCCCTGGATCAACGACCCCTCTCTAGTAACTATAACCTGTAATATTATTACCCTCCAGAAATACATCCAGGCCCCTCTTGAACTCTTTTAGTGAACTTACCATCACCACCTCCTCAGGCAGAGAGTTCCATAGTCTCACTGCTCTTACCGTAAAGAATCCTCTTCTATGTTTGTGTACAAACCTTCTTTCCTCCAGACGCAGAGGATGTCCCCTCGTCACAGTCACAGTCCTGGGGATAAATAGGTCATGATGAAGGTGATGAGGTAATCATTTGGGGGTGTGTACCTGCACAGGCTAGAAATGGCAGCACTGATTGGATAGAGTGGGACTGCGCATGGACACCCCCACCCCAACTGGTTACCGCCCCTCTGTACCCTTACTGCAGACTGCTAGCAATTCATCCATAACTTCTAGATGAAATAATAAAGGAATGGCACAACACAGAGTCATAAGAATAGATGCTCCAGAATATTTATCACATGGGGAATACATGAAGATATTAAAACAGGCATGTCAGGAGCGGTGAAAGGTCTTATTTAAGTACCTCCATGTAGTCCACTTCCCTGCTTCTGACAGGGCAAAAAGAAAGATCCTGCTCTAGTGACATATATAGAGTGTTGCACTTTACACTTATCAGTGCTAGGCTCTCCTGTGGGCATCTTTACCTAGGCCTATCAAGTGAACAATACAGCTGTTTTCCCAATTCTACACCTACTATTATGATGAGGATTATCTTACGAATAATATCTTCTCCTCGCAACAGCTGGGACATCACGATAGATTCAGGAGGTCATTTATGAAACAGAAATATGCCTAAATTAGATCCTCTACGACTCAATCTGCAACTTCTCCTCGCTCACGACCGGTCTAAAAAAGTGGGTGTGACATGGGCAGAGAAGGAGACGGGCCAGCAGGCCTCTCTCATTTACCGTTTTCTAAGCCTGTTTTAGAAAATGGTCTAAGTGTAGCTAGCTAGTCTTACATTTAGTACTGGCGGAGGCCAGCGCCTATTCATAGCTTCAACAGAACAACCGCCAGGTGTAGGGGATATTAGTGTCTTAATAAATGTGCCCCTAAATATCTTTTTCAGTGGTCTTATCTTTTGTGTTGACTGCAGCACAAGAACAATTTTTTGTATTTCATTTTCAACAGTATAGTACTGCCGAAACGAAAAAGAAAAAGCCAAACATTCCCAAAAATGATTTCTATGAATATTGAATAAAAAAATATTCCTTTCTGATAGACTTGTCCTTTTATAGAAACACTAAAGCTGATAGAATAGTAGCAGATCTCTTGACCCCTTTTCCCTCCACATTTGATATTCTGCAGCTTTTCCTGAATAATCTCAAAACTGGAGAAATCCTACACAGAATATTCCAGCTGATCTGTTCCATTAGCAGGTGGTAAAGGGCTGAAGGGCGGTGTTATAGGCAAAGAGTCGGGTTTTATAACCATCTCTTCTTCGGTGAGGCTCCTGCTGCAGCCAGTTGCCTTACAGCCAAACTCAAAAGAGTGAGGAAGAGGAGGGCAGACATTGCTGATCTCCTGAGATACAGAATTATTTCTATATTTGTTAAGATAGAATTCAAGGGAAGGAGGAAGAGCTGGGATATTTTTCTTTTATCTTTTTGTGCAGTTTCTATGTGTAGTGTTTCTTTAAGAAAATGAGGGGGTTAGAAACAGAGCGAACAAAGTTATTACAGGAGGTTTTAGGGTTCCAATAAAATGACACAAGTTGAGTTGTCTACTTCCTTGTACATTGGTCAAAAATCTCCAATACAGTTTTATTTTACTATGCTATGAGTGGGGTTATAGTATAGAAAAAAATTGTATAGAAATATCATAGAAAACTTGTGAAAAATGTGAAATATCCCAAAGCATTACTGTGTGAGTCATTCAGCTACATCCTGAATAATGGCAGCGTCCTTCCTGCATCTCATTGCCCCTCGCCCCTTAACATCATTGCCTTGTTGGTCTCCAACCATTTGCATAAAAGAGAGACAGCTTGTGAAAACCGTGTGTACAAAAACCCCGTCGGAAGATATTGTTAAGAAGGCACAACAAGACCAGTCTCTCCCGCTGCCCCGGTCAATGCGCTGTTTTAAATTTACATCAAATATTAGTCTTACCTAACATCCTAGATGGCTATCTAACACCCTATCAGTTACGGGCACAAGATATTAGCACAATGAACAAAGGCAACGATACCATTAAGGAAAATTCTTCAACTGTCTCATTTGTACAAGGGTTAGATCAATTTAGAACATAGACACAAAAACTGTGCTGTCTTTTTATCAGTTGAGTAATTCACCGGAGAATCTCGGCACTGTTCACCCGAGGAAAAAAAAAACAGTTTCCTGAGAAATGGAACTTTCCAGGGCAAAAGGACGAAGGGACTTTGTTGAAACCCCTTTTCATAATATGATCAGAGCGAGATAAAGGTCTTTAGGTTTAGTGCTTCTGGCTTCCATTGACTTCCCTTCCCGTGTTCTATCGGAGGCTAAAGAGGTAACTCTTGTAGGTGTCTATTTACTATAATTCGCCTTCAGTTGGCCTCCAAAAGACCTGTTTCAACAATGTTAATCTGATCAGAACATTCTTATTATCTCTACTCAGCCATTGTCTGGGGCTTGTGAGAAGGAGAGGGGGATGAGTTGATTTTCTTCCCTTCTTCCATTCCACATTTCGGCCTTTGGAGACAATGATACTCAGAACCAAGTGGTTGGGCAGGGAGCTGTTGACAGACCAACAAAGGAGACATCACTTTGAGGACAATAAAGCCATTCTGTGCCATCACTGGAACACTGCCTCCTTAGTCTCATGCTGCCTTTTAGACTTGTTGCAGAGTGGGCCTATTTTCGTCTCCGTTTTGTGAGAGAGAATGAGATCTGCCGTTGTTGCACATTGACGGTATCATTTGCTGAGTTGAGTTTTCGCTTTAATTTTAGGTCATTAGAAACTCGATGATTGGAATTCAGACCTTCTCAACAAGCCTAGCATCCCCCATTAGAACTGTGGTCGCTTTACAGATAACATTTTCTTTGCAGTTCTCACCAATGATATTAACCGCTTACAGACCAAGCTATTTTGAGCCCTAATTATTAACCAATTTTTTGAGGTATGAAAAAGTTTTTGATTACTTTTTGTGTCCTTTTTCGGGAAGGGATACTAAAGAAAAAAAAACAATCCTGGCATTGTTTTATTATTTTGAAATCTTTTTATGCTTTATTTTTATCATATTCCAAGACTCCGACTTCCATAGTTTCCCATCAATGGAGGAATTGTCAAATAAGTTTTCATTGGTATCATTTGTTGGAGTGTTAAGACTTCTTGATCTAAATTTTGTTGAATTTTGGGAGGAAGACAAAAAACACCAGTTTTGACAATAAAAGGCTAGTTGTATAATTTAGGTTGTGACAGATTTTTTATTAAAAAAAAAACCTTTTGTAAGGAAAAAACTGATTTTTTTTTAACTTTTTTAAATATCCTTTTATTGATTTTTTACAACATTTTCGGCCTTAACAGGCAGGGACAAACAAGCTCTCAAAGATGGAAGACCAAGAGACCATTATTAGGCATAGCAACCTTTGGCACTTCATGATTATTTAACTGGAGGGCGACAGAATGACTGAGGGAACCCCCTCCTCATGAAACCAGTTAAAGGTGTTGGCTCATCTGAGACATTGATGGAATATTTGGGTCTACTGCTAGGATATACTATCAATTTCAAATAAGTGTGGGTCCCACCTCTAGGACCGGCTCCAATTTCCAGAATGGTTCACCACCATGAGAGTTTTGAAAATAACTGAGTGCCCACTCCGCTATTTCCAGCAGTCCCATAGTGGTGAATAGAGAGGTGTCCGTGTTTTCACAGTGCGGTCTCTATTTACTTATATGGGACTTCCACAATATCCTCAACTTTGGAACGCCTATAACCATATGCTGTCTTTTACTTTGAAGGCCTCATTCTGGAGATAAAAGCAGATACCAGGGGTAGGAACCCCACATATCTAACATTGCTATATGCCATTGATGTGGCAATATGCCATTCTAAATGTTGTGGTCGCTCGTGACTGTGGCCTCTAAGGAGTCAAAAGGCTGAGATCAGGGCAAGCCATGAACCCACTCCAGCTGGTATATGTTGCCCATGCAACATGCTAGGCTAATAGCTAAATACAGTATGCAGACATCCTTGTGAATGTCTAATGGGTATCTTACCCTGTTTAATGGAGAAGATATTTGAATTATTAGAGGTAGCGTGGACATCTTGAAGTTTCCCGATCCACATATGAGGATACGATGGCTACAAATTAATAAGGAATTTTGTTTTCTTACCCGAAGGATTAAATTATAATGAAGCAGTGAACATTTAACATGGACACAGCAGACATGTTGCTGGATTGAATTTCACGCTGAGAAGTTCAAAACCTCATGTCCATCTCATTGGATTATCCTCAGGAGATGTTCCAGCTCATTAAGCATGTTCACAAAGTCAAGTAACGTGTACGAACTCCAGGATGAAGGTTAAATAATGGGAATTGGGTTGACCATATCAGCAGAATAAGAAGCAGATTATATGAAATGAGATTGTTTTTTCATCAATATACATTCTGAAATAACCACCATCGTGTAGGCCATGGCCACCATATGCTTGCTCATGTCCCCTGACTTCCCAGTTATAAGAGACTATATGCTTAGTATGTCACTGTAGTCAAGCTCTCAATCCATCCTAGCTGCTAGTCACGGTATATTCACCGTCATATCATCTTCCATTGTTTAAGTAGGCCACAGAGGTGCTGTTTATGGTCATATGACCTTAATATATTCAGCCAACCTTAAAGAGGTTGTGAGATGGGAGTACCTCTTTATATGTGGAACAGAATGGCTAAAAAATGAAACATTACTCTCCTCTCCGATCCCCTGACATCAAACCTAACAGAGTATATGAAAAGGAGTCTTAATTAAAGGGGTTCTCCATGAATTAAGAAAATCAAAATATGTACATATTACTTTATTATAAATATATTCCCAAATACCTATTATTAGTTATAATGGCTCATTTTGTCTAGGGAGCAATCATTAGGAGAAACAAAATGGCCGCCGTCCTATTAGTACACACAGAACCTGTTCTAATCACACAGGAGGAAAAGTTACTTCACAACACTGAGGTAAAAAGCTGCCTCATCCTCCTTTCTGCTCTGCTTGTCAGAGATTATGGTCCTGAATACTGTTTAATATGATCTTCAGCTGAATTTCTGTAGGAATGGAGTTCACGAGGAGACATGAAGTACAGAGGACGGACAGGACAGACTGTGGTAATGAAGACTGCATACAAGAGCTGCTGCTTATTAGCCACATCTGCTGATGAACTCAATTCCTACAGAGATTTAGCTGAATATCTTAGCTATATTCAGGATCATAATCCCTGACAAGCAGAAAGGAGGAGGGGCAGCTCTTTACCTCAGTGTTGTGAAGTAACTTGTCCTGCTGTGTGATTAGGACAGGTTTTGTTTGCACCTAATAGGACGGCGGCCATTTTGTTTCTCCTACTGATTGCTCCCCAGACAAAACGAGCCACCATAAATAATGTAAGGTATTTGAGAATATATTTATAATAAAGAAATATTTAAGTATTTTCATTTTCTTAATTCCGGGAGAACCCCTTTAATAGAGAGATGTCTTCTGTTCAGGATTCTCATTTCTTGGCCAGAGTCGAGAGTAGTTACAAAGAGCATCTCTTGCTCTGGAGGACCTTCTGTGACCTACATTGCACAGACAACTCATTTGTTATAAAATGACATAGTGTAATACTTTTATTTCCCCTGTGGTGGTGCTGCAGGGAAATTGAACACTTGCCCAAAGCTTACATCTGACAGATGAAGATTCAGATGGAGGGACAATTGGTGACCTGCTGATTGTCAAGGGACTCTTCTAGAAACTAGGAATCATCCAAAATGAGGAACCTCTTTAACACCTGTTTCGATCGACTGTGATTCTTTCTTTCAACCTGTTTCCTGTCTTCTGACTTCAGCAGACTGCAACAGTCGAAATTAACCTGGAGGAAAGACCAAGTCTAACTGTTTCAGGAGAAGTGTGGGAAGCTGTGAAGATAATTTAACTTGTTCTAACACTTCCTTTTTCTAGATAAGTGGTCTTCAATCTGGGGTTCTTGTGCTGTTCTTAAACTACAAGAGGTGAAGACCAGAGGTTAAGAGTGCAGACTATGGATCATGTGTAGAACAATGGCCCACATTTACAAATGTGAGTGCTCCAAGTCTAACAAGGGGGCATGGCCTTCTGGGAAATGGGACAAGGATTTTATCAATAGTAAGTACAGAGTGAGACAGAAGCAGGGGCGGATTGGCCATAGACTTTACAGGGAAATTTCCAGGTGGGCCGATGCCCAGGGGGGCGGCCAGAGGAAGTTTTTTGGGGATGTATTTTATGCTGCTGGCAGTATTTTGTAATGGACTGTGGTATTTGGCTTTGTTGGGGTGGTATAATGTGCCACAATAGGGTATTCCATCAATTTGGACCCAACTGCAAACAGGGCCATTTTTCAAATTTTTTCCACGGCCACTTGAAGTTCCCAGTCCGCCCCTGGACAGAAGTATTTATCCCTGCTCCAGATTTATCTTCCAGCCCAAGCCCCATTGATAAATCTGGCACAGGTCTAGACAGCCTGTCTAAGGTTGACCCATCTATAGGATTACTAATGCTGCACCATTGCTTCTGGTGAATTTACCCTTT
The DNA here is from genome assembly GCA_900303285.1 of Rhinella marina. Lineage (NCBI taxonomy): Eukaryota > Metazoa > Chordata > Amphibia > Anura > Bufonidae > Rhinella > Rhinella marina. The sequence goes on along the minus strand of ONZH01015045.1, from coordinate 31,658 downwards.
AATTGAATATAATTTGATGGATGATGACAATACAATTGTAAAGCATCGGATGAGTGACAACCTCCTGGTCTCATTGATGCAACCGTGGTGGAGTTTGGATTACTAACCAAAAATGAAGGTAACCAACAGGCGGATATTATAATTTTAACAGATATGAGAGATGTATAATGTACATATACTACTGAAGCTTTTTTCTTCTTTGAGGATTCCCAAAGACCATGAAGTTGGTGTCCACCTATCTCCAAAAATGTGAGCATGGCAATATGTAGACTCCATTATCATTTTCTAGAAATTCCTAATTGTCCCAACACCTTAGACATCTTCTGCTGTTTTCTTTTTTTTTGGAGGGGGGTGAACTTTGGTCCTTCCTTACAATTGGGTCAGCTGATGGTGCTGAGATGCCCTCAGACGACTAACGCCAGGTCATTGACGTACCGCTGTGCCATGTCAAATGGGGTTAGCAAAGAGCAAGTGGCTTACTTGATCTCTCAGCTGGTTCTTCAGGCATGACTAGGCAATGGGCTACTCCGTCCAATCTTGAGTCTTCTGGTAGAGACGTTCCTGTTCACATTTTGGATAGACATAGCTAAACAAGCTAGAGAAGTGGCAGCAGCACAGTTCAAAGGCTGCTCTGAGCATCTGATTAGGCAGCTCCACGGCATGACTTCCAATTTAACTCTGTTTCACATGGAAGACTTCAAGCTGGGAAAGTTTTTTAAGCTAAATGAGTCGAGGTCATTAAATTTTTTCTATCTACTTTCTATCTTGCTGATTTTTTCCTTCAGAAGCGACGGGAGAACAGGTCATTAGAGGGTTACCTGCCATACTGTATTATCTTGTAAAGGCCATGCTAACAGGGCAGCCAGAGGCCACGGATAATCATTATTCCATTCATCCACACTACGAAAAAAATGAAACCGTGCAGAGATTCAGCCTTTCATGGTGCATACATTTTCTGTGATGAATTCGTTATTCTCTGAGTCTGACTCAGATGTCCTAAAGTCTTCTATCAGGTCACTACCTTGGTCTTCCGGACATCATTACAGTGGTCTAGGGATTTTATACCATGAAAAGCTGATATGATATTACCCTATCAATATCTGATCAAGGGGGCTCTGACCCACATCTATTAGATGTTCCTAAGTAGCTCCAGCACCAGAGCTACACATAAATCATTATTATATTATTCTTTATGTGTCAGTCTATACTGTAATTCTAGTATTCTATTCACTCGCCTGGAAGATAGTGAAAAAACAAACAAAAAAACAAAAAAAACAAGTGACAATGAAGAAATGAGAAGACACACACTAAGCTCTCTTCTGGAAGATTTTTCATTCAAGTATGGTGTATCATCCATTCCATATACTTTATATACCAAGGGTTATGTGGAAGACTCTAGGCCCTAGAACCATAGTGCACCATAACATCCAGGTGTAATACCACTATAACAGTGACAACCATAGTGCACCATAACAGTGACAACTAGAGATGAGCGAATCTATTCGCCACTTCATAGATTTGTATCAAATCCTCCATTTTTCCTACTCCGAAGCGAATCCGGATTTTGTCAGATTCACTTCGTATTATTCGTAAATGTTCTTAAAATTTTTAACGCTACGTACGCTACATACGCATCGTATGTTTTCTCCTTGCCCCCTCCCCCGGCCCCCCGAAGCGGGAAAATGACGATACACCCCCTCAAGAGTGGGAAAGTGAAGATACGCCCCCCTCAGAAGTGGGAGACCCTACGCTGGAGCAGTGAAAGGGAACCGTCCTGTGGTTTTCTGTAGAGCGAGGCTCTGGCTTCCTGGTGGATGACGAGAACGGCAAGAAGTACTTTGTGGGCCACAGGTTAGTGAAACAGCCGTACTTGCCCCAACCCCGTCACAGCCTGTACATGGGGGATCAGGTGGAATAAACCCCCATGGCATCCCTGAAAAGCCGCTTTGCTACCGGGGTTACCCTACTACCTAAGCCCCTGGTCCCTATATCACCACCTGAAGTTTGGCCGGAGGAACCACCAGGCGAAGTACTGGTGCGCTGCCTTCAGGAGTCACAGCTGGAGCCTCTGATCCCTGGACTGCCACCACCACCACCATCACAGTCCTTTCAGCTGACGACTTCATTGTTTACTTTCCAGTCCACAGTGATCCACCAGTACCCTGGAAGATGAAGCCAGCAGCAGCCAGGGGAGCTGGGGCTTCTTCCCTGGGTGCAACCTTGCCTCAACCGCTGCAGCCAGAAGTCCTTACCCCTGCTGTCCCGGTAGGAGAATCCAGAAAAGTAGACATGCACGTCTCCCACATCGGGGGCCCTGGCTTGAACTCCCGGCACTAAATGGGGTTACATAGCATTATACTGATTTATGATGCTATGTAACCCTTACAGTTCTGGAATGTGTTGGATAACACTACAGCATCTCTCCACACCCCTTAACACTGACGATAGGTTACAGTCCTCTTAACTTTCCTCCACTATTCCTGGCCCCCTTAACAGAGACTTCCACAGCGACTGCCCCTTTAACAGTGAATGCCACAGTACCCTGCTCCCTTAAAAGTGACCTCTACTGTATCCATCTCCCTTAATAGTGACCTCACAGTACCCCGCTGCCACTTTAATAGTGGTCTCCACAGTCCCCTCCTCCCTTAAAAGTGGTCTGCCCCCTTACCAGTAACATCCCCAGCACCCTCCCCTTTAACAGCGGCTGCCCCTTTATTAGTGACCTCCACAGTACCCGTCTCATTAACATTGATTTCCACAATAACCCGCCGCCTTAACAGTGACCTCCACAGTGGTGGCTCCTTTATTAGTGACCTCTACATTACCCCATCTCCTTAACTGTGATTTCCACAACACTCTGCCCCCTTAACAGTGGCCTTTACAGCAATCTGCCCCTTAACACTGACCTCCATAGTGTACCGTCCCCTTAATTGTGACCTCCACAGCAGCCTGTCCCTAGGGTGGCCAGAGGTTCGGTTTTAGGCTGGACAGTCCGGCTTTCAGAATCCCTGTCATCCGTCATGCGCAGGGCCTGGAGGGACACAGAGATGTCCTTTTGAACAGCTCACTCTCAGCAGCACTGTGCAGTCTGAGCATGAGCTGCAGGAAGAAAGTCACCCTTCCCCCCCACCCCTGCAGCTAGCAGAAGTTGATTTTTACCTTCATTTTTGCAATATCTGTCGGCTGCAGAGTGACAGGGGGCGTGGCTCAGCAGGACCTGGGGGCGAGGTATTTAAGTCCTTCTTTTGAGGGTGGCCTGAATTACATGTCAATGCAATGGTAATTTAGGAGGAAACACAGTGGGTAGCAGTGGAAGAAAACATCTTTTATTACTACTGAACGGTAAATATGTGAAATTTACATTATATTAGGCAATGATTGATGATGAATTCGTCTAAAACATAAGTTATATTTATGGTAACTAGAATAACCCTTTAACAGTGTCATTCACAGCGCCCTTCCCCTTTAAAGCTGACCTACAGCAGTGAAGAAAAATAGCTGAGTTGTTATGGAAACCTGGTGTGAAACTGTGTGTATGTGGAGACTAACGGCCGGCGAGCTTCTTTTGGCTGATAAGGGTCATGTGACCAGGCTTCTATTAGCTAATGCATTTTTTGGGAATATCTCAGGAACGGTACATCCTGGACATCTGAGACCTGTTCTAAAACCTTCCCAGACACCTGATGTACCTGTGTGCCAAATTTCGTGATTGTAAATGCGACGGTGAAGATTCCTTTAGTGGACCTTCACACATACACACACACATACACACACACATACATACACTCAGATTTATATATTAGACTAGCTGAAGGACCCGGCTTCGCCCGGGTATATTTAATTTATTTAATTTATTGTGTGTGTGTGTGTGTGTGTGTGTCGTTAAAAGATATCGAGAGTGACCTCTACAGTGCCAGCCACTTTAACAGTGACCTCTACAGCAGCCCGCCCCTTTAACAGTGACCTTTACAGCTGCCCACCCCTTTAACAGTGACCTCTACAGCAGCCCGCCCCTTTAACAGTGATGTCTACAGCTGCCCGACCCTTTAACAGTGACCTCTACAGCTGCCCGCCCCTTTAACAGTGACCTCTACAGCAGCCCTCCCCTTTAACAGTGATCTCTACAGCAGCCCACCCCTTTAACAGTAACCTCTACAGCAGCCTGCCCCTTTAACAGTGAGCTCTACAGCTGCCCACCCCTTTAACAGTGACCTCTACAGCTGCCCGCCCCTTTAACAGTGACCTCTACAGCTGCCCGCCCCTTTAATAGTGACCTCTACAGCAGACCGCCCCTTTAACAGTGACCTCTACAGCAGCCCGCCCCTTCAACAGTGACCTCTACAGCAGCCCGCCTCTTTAACTGTGACCTCCACAGCAGCTAGAGTGGCCACTGTCTTCACCCCAGAAAGCCAGACCACCGACCATTCCCCCAAACGTGAAACAGCGCCCCGAGTTCCTATGAAGACACATCACTAAACATGAGGCCACGCCCCCCCCTGGCTCCATGAAGACACGGAGGAGAAGCTGTCTGAGTGTGAGCTACTGAAGGGGTGGACATCCCTGTGTCTGTCCAGGCACTGCGTCAGACGGAGAACAGGCAGCCAGAAAACTGGACTGTCCAGCCTAAAGCCGGACATCTGGCCACCCTAACATCAGCCTGCCCCTAGGGTGGCCAGAGGTCTTGTTTTAGGCTGGACAGTCTGGCTTTCAGACTCCCTGTCCTCTGTCATGCGCAGGGCCTGGATGGACACAGGGATGTCCTTTTGAGCAGCTCACTCTCAGCAGCAGCACTGTGCAGTCTGAGCAATGAGCTGCAGGAAGAAAGTCACCCTCCCCCACCCCTGCAGCTGAAAGAAGGTGATTTTTACCTATATTTTTAATCCTGGTCAAATGCGGCATGGAAGGGGCGTGGCCTGACTGAGTCAGGGGTGTGACTTAGTGGGATCTGGGGGTGGGGCTTTTAAGTCCTTCTTTTGAAGGTGGCCTGAATTACAGGTCGATGCCTGATTTAGGAGGAAGGTGGGTAGCAGTGGAAGAATACATCTTTTATTACTACTGAACGGTAAATATGTGAAATTTACATTATATGAGGTGTCTAGTCTAAAACATAAGTTATATTTATGGTAAACGAAATACCCCTTTACCATTGTCATCCACAGTGCTCTGCCTCTTTAATGCAGACCTACAGCAGTGAACTGGCTAGGTTGTCATAGAAACCTGGTGTGTGGAGACTGCCTGTGAGCTTCTATTGGCTGATAAGGGTCATGTGACCAGGCATCTATTGGCTAATGCATTTTTTGGGAATATCTCAGGAACGGTACGTCCTGGAGAGCTGAAAACTGTTCTAAAACCTTCCCGGACACCTGATGTGTGCCAAATTTTGTGATTGTAGCTGCAGCGGTGCGGATTCCTTTAGCGGACATACACACACACACATACACTCAGCTTTATATATTAGATTAGAGTTTCTCTTTTAGTGAGGTAATGGTGAGTGTTACAGGTCTCAAGTATATCACTGAGTAGGTTTTTCCCAAAGGCTGTGTGTAGGGGATGGCAATGATGGTGGTCCTCCCTGTGTATCATTCTACAGGTACATACAATCTTTCCAAATGACCAAAGGCATGCAATTACTCTCAATAATTCTCCGCAATGCCCACCTGCAGGGTGCAGTCCTAGAATGGACGGTCAGTCCGTCTCAGTAGTATGGTGGGTGCCAGAAACAATATAACCCAAACCACGTGCAGTATAGCCTTATCCATAAGTTTTCTTTACTGTCTCTGTGGCCAAGCAATGACCCGTTATGGTCCTCAACCCTCTGCAAAAATGTAATGCTTCTTTACTGCAGAGGTTGGTTCTCAGGACTCCGAGTTCACTATTTACTACCCATATACAGCCTTTTGGAATACATAGGCCTAAGCAATGTCACCCTAGCGCAGTCAACACTGGAAATGCATTAGCATTCATACATAAAACCATGTTAGATGACAACATTGTCTCTTTAGCAGTGAACCATAGCATTAACCCTTTAGCAGAGTAACGAAAGTTACTCTGTATGCATTGCTTTTCTGTATGTCCGTATGTTCATTCCACAAAAAAATAGAACATTTTCTATTAATGACCGCATAAAGGACAAGGATAGGACTGTTCTATTATGGGCCAGCAAAATACAGAATGCACCTGGACATCATCAGTATTTTTTGCGGATCTTTTTTTGCAGACCGCAAAATACATACAGTCGTGTGCATGAGCTCTAATGTACATTCTAAATACCTTTAGGCACATAAAACTTCATTATGGATGGATGGAGAAAGAAAGAAAGAAAGAAAGAAAGAAAGAAAGAAAGAAAGAAAGAAAGAAAGAAAGAAAGAAAGAAAGAAAGAAAGAAAGAAAGAAAGAAAGAAAGAAAGAAACAGGGTGAGAGAGAGAAAAAGAAAGAAACAGGGGGAGAGAGAGATTTATTACAGAGATTTCTCATTTTTCGCTCAGACCGGGATGTGAACTGTCCTGATGCTTGAGCTGAATCTGTGACTTTGCCCTCTAGTGGCTGCACAGTGACATCACACATAACCACACATACTGTAATGTAGGAGTGTGGCTGTGGATTCTGTGCGGTGAGAGACGCTCATTGTAATTGTTGGGAATCTTTATAAGATTGGAGCATTTTCTTAGATTTGCGGCCTTTATCTCACTGTATATCCTCACCTCATCTTATAAAGTGTTCTGCCTGTTAGATTTGATTGTTGTCCTGCAGTTTGGATCCCTATTATGTGATAGCCTCACTGATCTACGTGCTGAGATGTAGCAGTAATAGAATCTGTAGCAGGGCCATGGGGCCCCATTGCAAAACATGGAATGAGGACTCATTCTACCATGATCACTTTCAGCAAAGAGTTCATAAAGACATATGATTGGTTTCTCTAATGTACAGGACTAATGCACACAGTGATGTCACAATACACAGATAATGGAAGAATGAGCACACTGATGTAATAATAGTGGAGTAATGCACACAGTGATGTCACAGTACACAGATAGTGGAAGAATGAGCACACTGATGTAATAATAGTGGAGTAATGCACACAGTGATGTCACAGTACACAGATAGTGGAAGAATGAGCACACTGATGTAATAATAGTGGAGTAATGCACACAGTGATGTCACAATACACAGATAGTGGAAGAATGAGCACACTGATGTAATAATAGTGGAGTAATGCACACAGTGATGTCACAATACACAGATAATGGAAGAATGAGCACACTGATGTAATAATAGTGGAGTAATGCACACAGTGATGTCACAGTACAGATAGTGGAAGAATGAGCACACTGATGTAATAATAGTGGAGTAATGCACACAGTGATGTCACAGTACACAGATAGTGGAAGAATGAGCACACTGATGTAATAATAGTGGAGTAATGCACACAGTGATGTCACAGTACACAGATAGTGGAAGAATGAGCACACTGATGTAATAATAGTGGAGTAATGCACACAGTGATGTCATAGTACACAGATAGTGGAAGAATGAGCACACTGATGTAATAATAGTGGAGTAATGCACACAGTGATGTCACAGTACACAGATAGTGGAAGAATGAGCACACTGATGTAATAATAGTGGAGTAATGCACACAGTGATGTCACAGTACACAGATAGTGGAAGAATGAGCACACTGATGTAATAATAGTGGAGTAATGCACACAGTGATGTCACAGTACACAGATAGTGGAAGAATGAGCACACTGATGTAATAATAATGAAGTAATGCACTCAGTGATGTCACAGTGATATCATTATATAATTATATGTGCACAGTGATGTAATAATAGTGGAGTAATGCACACAGTGATGTAATAATAGTGGAATAATGCACACAGTGATGTCACAGTATACAGATAGTGGAAGAATGAGCACACTGATGTAATAATAGTGGAGTAATGCACACAGTGATGTCACAGTACACAGATAGTGGAAGAATGAGCACACTGATGTAATAATAGTGGAGTAATGCACACAGTGATGTCACAGTACACAGATAGTGGAAGAATGAGCACACTGATGTAATAATAGTGGAGTAATGCACACAGTGATGTCACAGTACACAGATAGTGGAAGAATGAGCACACTGATGTAATAATAGTGGAGTAATGCACACAGTGATGTCACAGTACACAGATAGTGGAAGAATGAGCACACTGATGTAATAATAGTGGAGTAATGCACACAGTGATGTCACAGTACACAGATAGTGGAAGAATGAGCACACTGATGTAATAATAGTGAGTAATGCACACAGTGATGTCACAATACACAGATAGTGGAAGAATGAGCACACTGATGTAATAATAGTGGAGTAATGCACACAGTGATGTCACAGTACACAGATAGTGGAAGAATGAGCACACTGATGTAATAATAGTGGAGTAATGCACACAGTGATGTCACAGTACACAGATAGTGGAAGAATGAGCACACTGATGTAATAATAGTGGAGTAATGCACACAGTGATGTCACAGTACACAGATAGTGGAAGAATGAGCACACTGATGTAATAATAGTGGAGTAATGCACACAGTGATGTCACAGTACACAGATAGTGGAAGAATGAGCACACTGATGTAATAATAATGAAGTAATGCACTCAGTGATGTCACAGTGATATCATTATATAATTATATGTGCACAGTGATGTAATAATAGTGGAGTAATGCACACAGTGATGTAATAATAGTGGAATAATGCACACAGTGATGTCACAGTATACAGATAGTGGAAGAATGAGCACACTGATGTAATAATAGTGGAGTAATGCACACAGTGATGTCACAGTACACAGATAGTGGAAGAATGAGCACACTGATGTAATAATAGTGGAGTAATGCACACAGTGATGTCACAGTACACAGATAGTGGAAGAATGAGCACACTGATGTAATAATAGTGGAGTAATGCACACAGTGATGTCACAGTACACAGATAGTGGAAGAATGAGCACACTGATGTAATAATAGTGGAGTAATGCACACAGTGATGTCACAGTACACAGATAGTGGAAGAATGAGCACACTGATGTAATAATAGTGGAGTAATACACACAGTGATGTCACAGTACACAGATAGTGGAAGAATGAGCACACTGATGTAATAATAGTGGAGTAATGCACACAGTGATGTCACAGTACACAGATAGTGGAAGAATGAGCACACTGATGTAATAATAATGAAGTAATGCACTCAGTGATGCCACAGTGATATAATTATATAATTATATGTGCACAGTGATGTAATAATAGTGGAGTAATGCACACAGTGATGTAATAATAGTGGAATAATGCACACAGTGATGTCACAGTACACAGATAGTGATATAATTATAGTGGAGAATGAGCACGCCGATGTAATCATAGTGGAATAATGCACACAGTGAAGTCACACTGATGTAATAATAGTGGAGTGATGCACACAGTGATGTAATAATAGTGGAATAATGCACACAGTGATGTCACAGTACACAGATAGTGATATAATTATAGTGGAAGAATCAGCATGCTGATGTAATAACAGTGTAGTCATGCACACAGTGATTATAACGGGATAGTGCACACAGTGATGTAACACTAGTGGGAATATGCACAGTGTGATGTCACAGTACTGGAATAATAGATATGCAAATTGATGTAAATTTTAGAAAGGGAACACATTCTGTTTCTATGTCACTTTACACACATTTCACCTCTAACTTCACCTTTTGAGATGAGATGGGCCCCCTTACTTGTTGGGCCCCATAACAGCTGCTATCTCTGCTACCCTGGTAGTTACACCTATGATCTGGAGTCACTACAAATGATATTTAATGGTTCTGGGGTCTGATAATTTAGGGATCTGGAGTCCAAATAAATTTAAAGGCCTGATGCGGTCCAAATAAATGTTGGGGTCTGATCTTGTGTCTAATTTCTGTAGGGGTCTGAATACATTTATACATTATCCCTAAACCTGTAAGGCCTATTTCACACGAGCAGTGTCAGGGTCTGTTCTTCGTAATAAGTTTTGTCTATGACCGTGTTCAGTGTTTCACTATTTTCCATCGGGAATACAGTTTTATATACAGATAGTGGAAGAATGAGCACACTGATGTAATAATAATGAAGTAATGCACTCAGTGATGTCACAGTGATATAATTATATAATTATATGTGCACAGTGATGTAATAATAGTGGAGTAATGCACACAGTGATGTAATAATAGTGGAATAATGCACACAGTGATGTCACAGTACACAGATAGTGATATAATTATAGTGGAGAATGAGCACGCCGATGTAATCATAGTGGAATAATGCACACAGTGAAGTCACACTGATGTAATAATAGTGGAGTGATGCACACAGTGATGTAATAATAGTGGAATAATGCACACAGTGATGTCACAGTACACAGATAGTGATATAATTATAGTGGAAGAATCAGCACGCTGATGTAATAACAGTGTAGTCATGCACACAGTGATTATAACGGGATAGTGCACACAGTGATGTAACACTAGTGGGAATATGCACAGTGTGATGTCACAGTACTGGAATAATAGATATGCAAATTGATGTAAATTTTAGAAAGGGAACACATTCTGTTTCTATGTCACTTTACACACATTTCACCACTAACTTCACCTTTTGAGATGAGATGGGCCCCCTTACTTGTTGGGCCCCATAACAGCTGCTATGTCTGCTACCCTGGTAGTTACACCTATGATCTGGAGTCACTACAAATGATATTTAATGGTTCTGGGGTCTGATAATTTAGGGATCTGGAGTCCAAATAAATTTAAAGGTCCAAATAAATGTTGGGGTCTGATCTTGTGTCTAATTCCTTTAGGGGTCTGAATACATTTATACATTATCCCTAAACCTGTAAGGACTATTTCACATGAGCAATACGGAAAGTGTCAGGATCTGTTCTTCGTAATAAGTTTTGTCTATGACCGTGTTCAGTGTTTCACTATTTTCCATCGGGAATACAGTTGTATATACAGATGTTTTTTACGTGTTTGTGTGAAAGATGCCTAAGGGCACACAGTTGGCGAAGTAGTGCTTTGCATCTATGGAGGAAAGAGTGTCTTTGCCTGGACCTTCAACCTGGTAAATGTTCATGCCCAATAGTTGATGGGCATTCAAAGATTTATACCCAGATATGTGCTCTCATTGAAGCACTGTTATAGCTGCCCCTGCCTCTGACAAAGAAGTAAAAAAGGCACCTTTAGATTTCTTTCCTAGTGTTGATCGAGCACCAAGGTGCTCGGGCGCTCTGGTAGAACACTTGGTGATGCTCGAGTGCTCTATAAAGCACCCGAGCACAATGGAAGTCAATGGGAGAACCAGAGCACTAAACCAGGCACCCCCTGCTCTGAAGAGGGGAGGGTGTCTGGTTCACAGGAAGAAGGTCACAAAATGGTGGAAACACCACTGAAATGGTTTGGGAACAGCATGGAGAGGATGTCTGGATACATCTTGGACTCCAAAGTCTCTGCTGTGACTGATGTTGTCCGAGTAATACGCCACTTTTACAAAATGACAATAATACGCACAAAACCGAAGAAAAAATCAATTTTAGAGGGAAAATTGTTAGGAAACATTCTTTCCTGTATATTTACTTGTATATAGTGCAAGTGCTGCCAAAAATTACAAGGAAGAGGCACTCCGATACAACCTGTAGATCGAATAAAGGAGGCCCTCATTCACATTGTGGCACAATTGTTCAGAGAGTGGAACTCCTACACTCATAAAGCCTATTGTCACGCGAGGTCGGCGTCGTGCTCCCTCTGCACGACATCGCCGGACCTCTCCGCCCCCCTAGAGACGAGCAATAGGGAATTGAAGTGCTGGTCTTGTCAGCCAGCACTTCATGAGTTAATTCTCTGTTTGGGTTTAGCCATGTGGTGCTGATCACACCACATGGCTACTTTACATATTATTTGGACAGCTTGCTCCGCCTCAGGTCATGTGATGCTGGCCACATCACATGATCCTGGGCGGGCTATTTAAAGATGGCAACTGCCTCACTCAGATGCCTGTGATTAGTTTATACTTTTGATCAGTGCTTGTGCGACCTTGTGTTTTGGATTTGCTATTTGGACTCTGACTTTGGACTTGGACTTGGACCTCTCTTCTCTTGACCTCTGGTATTTACGCTCTCTCCTGTGTTTGACCCGGCTTGCTGACTACTCTATCATTGTGTTTGTTCCGTCTGTGTTTTGTCTCTCCCTGTGTTCCCTTTCCCTCCCTCTGCACTTACCCAGTATAGGGAACGTCTTCGTGGTTGTCCGCGGCCGCCTAGGGCCGTTTGAGGCAAGTAGGCAGGGAAAGAAGGGGAGTTTCAAGTACAGGGCACACCTTCCCTTGTCTCCCCCGTGACACCTATGCTCTAAGTGAAAGGGCTGCTAAAAATTACACTGAATGTCACAGGTATTTAGGATGTTCAAACGTTATACAACAGATGTAGCGCAGGTAATATCGCCATCACTAACGGCAGAAAATAATACACTGGATGTCACTGGTATTTAGGATGTTTAAACGTTATACAGCAGATGTAGCGCAGGTAATATTGCCATCGCTAATGGCAGAAAATAATACACTGAAGTCACAGGTATTTAGGATGCACAAATGCGGTGGTGTTATTGTCAGCCAATTTTGCTTAAATTTAGCCAAAAAAATAATAGATGTTGCAGCCAGATAAAACAATAGTCCTTAAAAGGACTTTTGGGTCTTTTGAAAATAAAAACTAAACCTGCCTAACCAATTCCTACCCCTATACTATCTGTCCCTCCTTGCAGCAGCTCTCCCTGACTAAGACTGAGCCGAACCACGTGTCATCGGGTGCTTTATAGCCCTTGATGGCGCGTTCCGGCCAGCCAATCACTGTAATGCCAGTAGCCAATATGGCTACGGCATTACAGTGAATGCCAGTACCTCCCTGCACGCTGATTGGCTGCATAGCAGCCAAAAAACGTGCGAGGAGGAGACTCGAGCATGGCGCTCGAGCACACGTGGTGTTCGTCCAAACACCGTGATGTTCCGAGCATCGCCATGCTCGCACAAATATAGTGTTCGGGCGAGCATGCTCGCCCAACACTATTCTTTCCTTGACAAGTGAAGTAAAATCTGCTTTTATGTTGGGCAGTTTTTATTACGCACTTATAATAAATCAATAATATGATTTACAAAATTCCCTGGTGCTGAATCCGTAAAGTTGCTGTGAGATCTCTGCGCTGGATCATATAATTGAGAATGACCTGTAGAACATTCTCATGACTACAATCTTCTAAATGTCCTTTATCATGTGGCCCTTCATAACTTTCCTTGTCTTGTATATAGCCTGAAGGTCAGACCTGCTGCCAAGCGCCCAGACTAATAAGGGGCCAACTTCACCTGTAGGCTGTCATGTCTATCCCTTACTGCTGGAAAGGAGCTATGAAGCGTTACTAATAATATCAAAGAATCCTATTTATTGGTTGATGATCGGGAAACCAGTTTCCATTACGATGCCCTTTATGTCATATATGGACTGATGCCAAATAAAGTTCTATTCCTCTCTCATGGGCTCACTAAAAATTTGATATGTGCCCTGGGGGCCGCACAAAGATCATACTATTCCCCTAATTAGGGGATCATTGCACTTGCACAGAACATTCTTCACCACAAAGTAGGCAACAGAGTAGAAAATGGAGGATGAAAGACGCCAAGAGAAGTTCATGGTCCTTGATAGTTCTTAGGATAGGCCCGCTTAAAGGGGTTTTCCAGTAACAACAAGTCACCAGTGTGACAACTCGGGGGTCACTTAACTCTCCAGAATCGCTGTCTTCTCACCTTAGACGGTTGGCACACCTCAAGAAGCCACTCCAACACTGCAGATTCGGGTGCAAACTGGCCACAACCAGCTTTTATTGTCACTTTTACAGCAATCCAAACAACTCATAAACACAAATCCTCGGCCATCTGGCCACTGACTACACAGTATTTGTTCCTCTCTATTGGAATCTGGGTCTACCACCCAGCTCCCCAAAACACACCACAATGCTTACCCCACACAGGGTGAGAGGGTCCCGGCTCCCACAGGCCTTCTCGCAGCCTCCTCCTTCCCCAGAGGGGGAGCTCTGATTGAGGAGCCCAGCCCACCTTTACCTGAGCTCCTCAGCTGGCTGCTAATTACCTCTCATTAACAACCAGGCTGATACACACAGGGAGGAAAAACACTATTTCCCCAACCTTTCTTCTCCTTATCCAGCTTCCTCTGGGTGAGATACACCATTTTAATGGCCCTCATATGGCCCTCTGGCAGCTGCACTGCCACACCAGGTAAAGCATAACTGTCCTACTGCTTGGACCTACACCGATCATAAGAATAGTGGTACTGTGTTCCATGTGTGAATGAAATGATGGTCGAGCATGCACACCACAACTTCATTCATTCTCTGAAAGGTTGCATGGCTATCGCCGGTAGAGTTTGTATGGAGCATCTGTGTGCATATTAGACCATTACTCTCTAAGTAAGAAGACAGGACTCCTCATCTCATGATCAATGTAGGTCCCATTAACATTTGTGCCCTCTCCAGTGGATATCGATACTGTAACTTGTTACCACTTTAAGTTGACTGGCTGTTCAGGACTCTGTGGTATGAGCATGGTCAACTTACTTGATCTGAAACTACTGAGCCTAAGGATAAGCCATCAAAGTCCAGAAAACCCTTTTAGAATGATTGGAGAGCTCTGTTTGACCATCCCAAATGGAAATGGGATGAAGGGGATTGTGATCCTATCGTTGCTTGAACAACATGGTTGGGAGCCAATGCCTTTGAACATTCTCACGCTATTTTCAAGATTAACTCAACTTTACTCATATTTATCCAGAAGATGACAAACCACAAAAGACTCTCTGAATGGGTCAAACTGTAATACCCTGCACTGCTCTCCCATGAAGGCCATCAATGTCAGATCGCTCAAGGGCAACCAGGCAGCTATTTGAAGGTGCTCGTAAGAGAGATAGCGTTGGACCAGCGCGGTCTGCAGCTTATTACGGTGCTCCAACAGAACACCATGTCATAAATTTTCCAGCTCAATGGTATTTTTAAGAGACTTCAGAACCCAGCAAAGAACTCTGCTTGTAAAAAAAAAGTCTTCAAGTGTCTCAGTTACTAAAATAGAATAAGCAGATGCTGTCGTTCCAGGTTTGAGTGGCCACCTGGATCCTATAAAGAAAGCAGTTGGGTCCTGGAGGCTGATGTTACATGCAAAACAATTAAATGTTCTTGTAGGGTCAAAGAGCCATGATATCAAAAACATTGCCGAAATTCCTCATATTGTCCAAAGCGTTTGCCTCTGCAGAAAACTGGTGTCAATTGAAAACACTCTCTGCAAACTGCTTCACCTTCCTCTGACCGCAGGTGTCTGCAAGCAAGAGAGGAATTCGATTGGGTATTATTAGATCATAATGTTGTCTTAAATTTAGATGCTTTGAACTTTTGTAGATATTTTTTCTGTTCTGACCTTGTGTACGCGGCTCTACAGCGGGCTACAGAGACCCTATGGTTCTACATTACATAGTCAATGCTTGTGGAGCTGGATGGTGCCTCGTTCCAGTGCAGTATTACAGGAATATTCTAGGGGAATAAACAGGGTCCATTGAGTACCGTTTCACAGCTCGGAACCTGTACAGGTATGATCATGGGAAGAATTTTTGCAGAAATTCAGCAACTCAACATTGGTTACATGGGTCTGAAATGGAAATGAAGGCCTACTACATTGCAGAAATTACTATAGATATCTAATTCATTTGAATAACTCCATGCTGATGGGATGTTTCACTTGTGGAAATTTCTGCAACCAATCTGCCATGTCTGAACATAGACTACAACATCCTAGTACTGTTACATAGTTACATAGTTGTTAAGGTTGGAATAAGACACAAGTCCATTAAGTCCAACCTGTAATCCCGCTATATCTATCTCTGGATCAATGTCCATCTTCCTTTTAAAAAGGGTTGGGCCAAGGGAAAGGGTGTGTAGAACAAGATTTCTATACATTGTCCTAAGCCTCAATTTTATTTTGAATTAAGTCATCTAAACCCTTTTTGAAGCCTTCTATTGTATTTGCTGTGACTGGTTCCTGTGGCTATTCCAGAGATTCACAGACCTTACTGTAAAGAATGCTTGTCGCCTCTTATGATTGAATCTTTTTTTCTCCAGTCGTAGGGCGCGGCCTCTTGTTTTTTGGAGGGGGTTTAACACAGAATAGCTTCTCTTGATATTTTTTGTATGCTCCGTTTTTATATTTGTATAGGTTAATCATGTCCCCCCCTTAGACGTCTTTTTTCAAGGCTAAATAAGTTCAGTTCACTTAATCTTTGCTGATAACTAAGATCTTCCAGTCCCTTTATCAGTTTAGTTGCTCTCCTTTGTACCTTTTCTAACTCCAGGGCATCCTTTTTATGGACTGGTGCCCAGAACTGAACTGCGTATTGAGGCCGCACCAACGCTTTGTATAGTGGCAATATTACATCCCTGTCCCACGAGTCCATACCTCTTTTAATACATGACAACATTCTGTTGGCCTTAGAGGCAGCTGACTGGCTTTGCATGCTGTTATTTAGTCTATGATCTACTAATACACCCAGATCCTTCTCCACAAGTGACTCTCCCAGTGTTACTCCCCCTAGGACATATGCTGCATGCAAATTATTCGCCCCCAAGTCCAGAACTTTACATTTATCTATATTGAACCTCATTTGCCAAGTGGAAACAGTAAGTTTGTCCAAGTCAGCTTGTAACTTATTAACATCTTCCATAGACTGGACTGTATTACAAAGTTTGGTGTAGAAACAGCACTACTACTCCCATCCTCTATGTCATTAATGAATAAGGTAAATAATAGCGGACCCAGCACAGAACCTCGGGGTCACCACTTATAACCGGGGACCATTCAGAGTAGGAATCATTGACCACAACTCTTCGGATACGATCATGAAGCCAATTTTCAATCCAATTACAAATTATATTTTCTAAACCAATAGACCTCAATTTACCCATTAGTCGTCCATGAGGGACAGTATCAAATGCCTTTGCAAAGTCCAAAAACACAATATCCACAGCCTTCCCACTGTCCAGGCTTCTACTCACCTCCTCATAACAACAGATCAGGTTAGTCTGACAGCTTCTGTTCTTAGTAAAACCATGTTGGCTATCACTTATTATATTATTGGCAGTTACATAATCCTGTATGTAGTCCCGTAGAAGGCCCTCAAACATTTTTCCCACTATGGATGTTAAGCTTACTGGTCTATAATTTCCTGGTGAAGACCTAGCATTCTTCTTGAAAATGGGCACCACATTCACCTTGTGCCAGTCTCTTGGTACAATGTCTGTCATTAAAGAATCTGTAAATATTATGAACAGAGGCAAAGCTTCTGACTTAGAAATATTATAAATACTACCTGGTTGATGTTGGGTCTTGTTAAAAGTTTTGCACTGGTGTCCAGAGCCTCAAGCGGCTCCTCTGTGGCCCTGTCTTACTACTATTACTATTATTTATTTCCATGTGTTGTACAGCAAGAGAGGGTTACACATACATAATATAAAAAATACAAATACAATAAATAAGAAACCATTAACAGACTGGTACAGAGGAACCTGTCTGCAAGAGCTTCTACAATATACAAGGGAAAGGGAAGGACACAGAAGGTGGGAGAAAGCTGCTCATCTGGCTGTGTGGCAAGTGGAGGTAAGGGTTTGGATGTGTGGCTTGAAGGACAGGGCAGAATCAAATGTTGTCCCACAGGCAGTGGACTTGTGAGACTTGAGAAAGCATGGTGCTGGTGGCTGTATTGGACAGGTCTGGTAGGGGTACAGAGTGACAAAGTGGAAAGGTGATGAATTTAGTTTTCTCCATATTGAGTTATTAAAGAAGAACTCCCGCAAAATTTTTTATTCTTTGACCTGTTAGAAAGGTGCATGATATAATCTGTAGTGATTGTCATTTTCTTATCAGTGACTGTTTCTGTGAGTAAAACCCTCTCTTCTTATTGTAGCTGGGTCATGTGACCAACTCCCTGACCTCCAACTGACCCAGGACAGAAAGCCAGTAACTGCTCTATTCATTCCTATGGGAGCCTCACTTTCAATCTCATAGGAATATATAGAGAAATAGACTTCCTGTCCACACATAAGTCTATGTGTGAGTTGGTGGGTCTAATTGCTGGTCACATGACACAGATAAGAAACTACAGGGTGATAGAAGTCAAAAATTTAGACACTGGTAAGAAAATGACATTCACTACAGATTACATCATGTACATTTCTAGCAGGACATGGAATAAAATTTTTGTCGGGAGTTCTTCTTTAAGATGCGGGAGGAGAAGAATGAAGATATATGTAGCCTATAGGCACGCTGGGATTCTGGATAGAAGGGAAGTGACACCTGGGCCAGAGAGGTCATCAACATAGGGGTGGTACTGGAAGACATGGGACTCTATGAACTGTCAAATGTACAGTGTAAATGGAGAAAAACAGAGGAGCCAGGACAGAGACTTGAGGAACACCAACAGAGAGGGGGCGTGATGAGGAAGTGGTTTCTCTCCTGAGGAACTGCAATGAGGAGATGATGGCTTCTGATGGAGAGTGAAGTGTATGGTGGGAGAAAAAGATCAGAAGTCCTTCGTCCTATCTGACCCCCTTATGTTTCCCCACTGTATAATGCCCCATTATATGTCTCCACACATTATAATGTTCCCCCATATAGTAAAATGTGCTCTTATATTCTCCCACACAGTATAATGCCCCCTTATATGGCCCCACACACTATAATGCTCCCTTAATTGCCCCCACACTGTATAATGCCCCCATATGTGCCCCCACGCAGTATAATGCCCCCATATGTGCCCCCACGCAGTATAATGCCCCATTATGTACAGTAGTCCTACACACTATAATGCTCCCTTATATGTCTCCAAACAGTATAATGCCCCCTTATGTGCCCTCACACAGTAACATGCTCCCTAATGTGCCCCCACACAGTATAATGCCCCCTTATGTGCCCTCACACAGTATAATGCTCCGTATGTGCCCCCACACAGTATAATGCTCTCTTATGTGCCCCCACACAGTATAATACGCCCTTATGTGCCCTCACACAGTGCAATGCCCCCTTATGTGCCCCCACACAGTATAATACCTCCTTATGTGCCCCCACACAGTATAATACCCCCTTATGTGCCCTCACACAGTATAATACCCCCTTATGTGCCCCCACACAGTATAATACCCCCTTATGTACAGTAGTCCCACACACTATAATGCTCCCTTATATATCTCCAAACAGTATAATGCCCCCTTATGTGCCCTCACACAGTAACATTCTCCCTAATGTGCCCCCACACAGTATAATGCTCTCGTATGTGCCCCCACACAGTATAATGCTCTCTTATGTGCCCCCACACAGTATAATGCTCTCTTATGTGCCCCCACACAGTATAATGCTCTCTTATGTGCCCCCACACAGTATAATGCCCCATTATGTACAGTAGTCCCACACAGTATAATGCTCCCTTATATGTCTCCAAACAGTATAATGCTCCCTTATGTGCCCTCACACAGTATAATACCCCCATATGTGCCCCCACACAGTATAATGCCCCCTTATGTGCCCCCACACAGTATAATGCCCCCATATGTGCCCCCACACAGTATAATGCCCCCTTATGTGCCCCCACACAGTATAATGCCCCATTATGTACAGTAGTCCCATACAGTATAATGCTCCCTTATATGTCTCCAAACAGTATAATGCCCCCTTATGTGCCCACACACAGTATAATGCCCCCTTATGTGCCCTCACACAGTAAAATGCTCCCTAATGTGCCCCCACACAGTATAATGCTCCCGTATGTGCCCCCCACAGTATAATGCCCCCTTATGTACCCCCATACAGTGTAATGCCCTATTATGTGCCCCTACACAGTATAATATCCCATTATGTGCCCCCCACAGTATAATGCCCCATTATGTGCCCCCACACAGTATAATATCCCATTATATGCCCTCCCACAGCATAATGCCTCTTATGTGCCCAACATAGTATAATGCCCCCTTATGTGCCCCCACACAGTATAATACCCCCTTATGTGCCCTCACACAGTATAATACCCCCTTATGTGCCCCCACACAGTATTATACCCCCGTATGTGCCCTCACACAGTATAATACCCCCTTATGTGCCTTCACACAGTATAATACCCCCTTATGTGCCCCCACACAGTATAATACCCCCTTATGTGCCCTCACACAGTATAATACCCCCTTATGTGCCCCCACACAGTATTATACCCCCGTATGTGCCCTCACACAGTATAATACCCCCTTATGTGCCTTCACACAGTATAATACCCCCTTATGTGCCCCCACACAGTATAATACCCCCTTATGTGCCCTCACACAGTATAATACCCCCTTATGTGCCCTCCTCACACAGTATAATGCCCCCTTATGTGCCCCCACACAGAGTAATGCTCCTTTATTTGCACCCACAAAGTATAATGCCTCCATATGTGTTCCACACAGTGTAATGACCCCTTATGTTCCGCACACATTTTAATGCCCCCTTATGTGCCCCCACACAGTGTAATGACCCCTTATGTTCCGCACACATTTTAATGCCCTTTTCTGTGCCTCACACAGAAAAATACCCCCATATGTGCCCCACACAGTATAATTCTGCCTTATGTGCCACCACACAGTACAATGCTCTTTTATGTGCCCTCAAACAGTATAAAGCTCCTTTATGTGCCCCCATACAGTATAATACCCCCCATATGAGCCCCACACAGTATATTGCTCCCATATGTGCCCTCAGACAGTATATTGCTCCCATATGTGCCCTTACACAGTATACTGACACCATATGTGCCCCCATACAGTATAATGCTCCCTTATATACCCCCAACACAGTGTAATGCTGCCATTTATGCCCCCACACAGTCTAATGCCACATTATGTGCTCCCCAAGCAGAGCATACTCCCATATTCCTGCAATGAATTGAGCAGATCTCTAAATGCAGATCTGCTCCAGTCTGGGTAGGCTGGGCAGGCTAGTCCAGGGGATAGGCGCAAATATGACACTTCCTCATGCCCGCCTACACCAAACTACCTGTCACCAGGTGAATGGAGGAGCAGGGGTTGACTATATTCGGTTCTTGAGGAAGCGGATGCCGGTGAAATCGGTGCTGCTGCAAAATACTGGCTATTATTATTGCTGGTAAAAAAAAAAAAAAAAAAACTTTTACCATCACCAGTCTTCAGATGCGAATATTGGCTGGTTGGCAAACCTGGTTCTAGGCAATTACTGCTCTAGAACATGTGAGAAGTAGGCATTAGAAGGAATGGGAAGCTAGTAGGTATTTGTTTTACTGTCATTGTGTTCCTTCTTTCTGGTCTTTGCCAACGTCTTCCATGTTTAAGAAAATATTTCATGCCTTAAAAACACGACTCTAGGAAACGTATTGGTCTTTTCTGATCAGAGACATCTTCTGCCCATAATACATCAGCCCCAGCAGCTTTGTGGGAGGTTTGCTGTTATTATTTGTTCCATAAAATCCAACATCTGATTTGTGACCCGTATAATTTTACACCTAGGCCTGTTCTTCTGGTAACAGCTCCGTACGTGTTACCTCGGGGTTGAAAGGTGACTGGGGAGTTTCTGGAGCCGTAAAACTTTCACAATGGTGGGATTCACGTCTACTTGGATTCATTTTTCCATAGGGATACGATCTGAAAGGGATATCTGTGCTTCTCTCACTCACAATTTTTGGACATAGGCATTAGGAGAACAATAGTCTTTTTGATATATATAAAAAAGGAAAAATCGAATGCACAAACATAATGAAACATGAGAGAAGACTTGGAGCGTTGGAGAGTGCGAGGCTCCAAATAAAGCATTTAACACTTATCAAAACAAGTTGGGACAGATTTTGGCATTTCATAGATATGTTCTAAGACATGATGGACCTTGGGCATATGAGGTCTGTCCATCACTTGGACGGAGACGGTGGGAGAGGGTAGCTCCCCTCTCCCACCTTTGTGTTTTCTCTTGTATGTTTGGCTTTGTCCACATCCCACTTGCTATCCTATGGACGTCTACATTCTCATTCTGATGCCTCTTTTGTCCAGGTGGTTCACCATCAAGACCTACCTGTGTCACCAGTTACTGGGAAACATAGTTTTCTGGCTGCCAACTTCTAGTAGGAGGTCAGCGTTGACATATGTAAGGTAGTGAGATGTTGATGAGTGGTGTGCCATGATGTTGTTGCATTGGGTGGTCATATTGATGGCGGAAGTGAGGCAGAGTGCCAGAGGGAGGGATCTACTGAATGTGAGATGACTGCGTAGAGCTGCCAAGATACAAGCCAGTGAGCTGGTGGCAGACACAGACAGACATTCGGAGCTATCATCTGATCTGCATCGGCTGAAAGTATGCACCATAATGCGAAGCCCATTTGGATCTTTGTTATGGGATCCCCTCTCATCTGATAAAATTTGCCACTCTAAGTCATGCACAGATCAGGCCTGCAGACAGCATATGAATCCACTGCGTCATTTTTTGATTAAGGCTAAATTGGGAGACAGAGTCTAAGGGAGTGTTACATTGGGTCATTGGCTTAGAGAAGGGACTCCTCAGTTCTTGACTCTCGGAGTGGACTCCATTAGAAACAGCTGGTGGTTTGCAGAAGTGCGGTCGTACAAATCCAAGGTGAGGTCAAGCAGATATCTTGCAAAACAGGACCAAAGATATGGGTCATGGAAGTGAACAGTTCTGACACAAAGCAGGGGCCGAGAAATCTTGTTGCTCAGGTAATGTATGTAATTCCAAGTAAGGATCAAATAATTCGAGAAGCTCTGCCAAGGCCAAAGCCCCAAACAGCTGACTTAGACCTGGTCCTTTTAGAACTAGAAGACTTTATGCTGGTTACTAGAGATAAGCGAATCTATTCGCCGCTTCATAGATTCGTATTGAATCTTGGGATTTTTCAGCTGCGAAGCGAATCCGAATATTAGGTGATTCGCTTTGCTTTTGTACGCATTCGCTACGTAGTGTGTCCTATAAATTATACGCTATTCTACGTATAATTTAGTTACTCTATACGCTGTCGCATATGAATTCAACGATGCAGACTTTTCCCTGGTAGTTACTCTATACGCTGTTGCGTACGAATTCAATTCAGCGATGCAGACTCATCCCTGGTAGTTCCGCCCCTTTCTCCAGCGCGGGAGGATGACGAGGCAACTCAGGAAATTAAGTTGCGCATTCGTGCGCCTCATCCCTTTTTCCCCCTTTTCAGGTTATTTGGGGAGCCCCTTGATAGAGGGTTTTTTAAGGAACCTTTGCTGCTATTTTTTTACCCATTTGGATTACAATTTTACCTATGTGGATTACAAATTGCGACTGAGTTTGGAACTCTGTTCTAGTTGTATGACAAGCGTCAGAAGAAAAGAGACTGAAACGTGTCCGTGAGCATACTAGGTAGGTGATATTTAAAATATTTATATTATACTTATAATAATGTATTTGCACTATTTACCATATATATGTCTCGAATATTCGCTCTGCCTCTGAGGAGTGCACGCCGCGGCCTCTCCTCGTACGTGCCTGCGTATTACGTAATTGCTTAGACAATAGTACGCTGAGATTCGTAAGCTATTTGTACGCTCATACGTACGTCTTCTAAGAAGTTACGTACATTTTGTAAATGAACGTTCGTTATTAGTTAGCGAATGTTCACTAATAGCACATAATAACGTATATTTTGTACACAAATACAACAAATCTATTCGTCGAATATACAAATTTTAGGAAAAGTTCGGCGAATGTTCGGCAAATAATTTTTTGAATGATTCGCTCATCTCTACTGGATCCCCATTGTGATCCAGCGGACATTCACCGCCCATCATAGTGTGACAACATTGAATCCAGTGCATTTCATTGGACTCTTTCTTTCCGATTATCAGAAATAAAGTCATGTGCATTTCCCAAGGAAAAAATCACTGCAAAGTAAGTTACATACTAGAGGCACCTACAATGACAGCCTTGAGTCTATGGGCATGGGTGGCACCAGGGAGGTTATAACATTACTAGAACCATATCATGAAACTTGATGTGCCATCTACCATATATAAAGTGACTCACAGCCTATAAATGGTTGGGGATCTCTGTCTTATGTGGGATTATCATTGAAGGTACTCTAAGAGCAGTCAATGCAGAAATTACAGCTCCCTACCAGTAGTCACAGCAGGGCCTACTAACCCATAGTCACTGCAGTTCCTTCTCTCCTTCCTTATTGAGCAGCTGAAATATCTGAGGACACAAGATCCTTTACGTCAGTCCTTAAAAGGAATCAGCACTAGTTAGGGGCTGGAGAGAGCAGGACAAAAGTGTGAAGCATTCCTCATCAGGAGTATTGTAAATATGAAGTTTTATTCTGCCAGATTCTGCTTTCTGAAGTGCCCAGGAGTCATAGCTTCAATGTGAAGTGCTCTCTGCATTAAAGGGGTTGTCTCATCTCATACATTGATAGAATATTGCTTGGCTACTGTGAAGCAGATTGGCACAGAGAGCAATTCACCATTGAAGCTACCCTCTTGGGCACCTGCAAGAGCAGAATCTATCAGAAAAAAACTTCATACTCACACTACTGCTGAGAAAAGCTCCACAAAAGATATGTTTGTCGTGCTCTCCCAAGCCCCTACCTAGTGCAGTTAGCAGTTTTACATTATCAAAACTGCTGACAGATTCCCTGTAAGACCATCACATCCCATACATTGCAGATAGTCATCAGCCATTGACACTTCTTTGGATGGTACATGACTATGTCAGATTCATGTTGGGTTAACAAAAAGGAGTAAAAAAATTAAAATTAAAGAAGCAATACTCACCTCATCAATCTACCGCTGCTCCCATTCTGACACTTCTCAAGTTCCTCGTTGGTTTCTCCTTCCTGGTCTGTTCAGCTTATCATTGTCCTCAGCAGTGACCTGCCACAGGTAGTGATTGGCTGAGCGGTCACATTTCTGGTTTCAGAGGAACTAGTGATCGTTAGGTGGAATCTCCGAGTTTTATTGTTACTTCTTTTAATTTTTTGTTAACCAATTCCAAAACTTTGAGAAAAAAGACCTGCTCCATAAATCCAAAGGTCATTCACATATGCTGCACCTTCCAATTCCAATGTAGAGAGCTGGAAAAGTGGTCAGGCTTTCGTACATGGATTTCATTTCTGTAATATGGTGATTTCTTAAGCCTTTCAATTGAAAACATTTGGCTTGTTGGTTTCCATTATGGATTCCGTATGCCCCATATGTCTACAATATGTATAGTTCGGTCTAAACATTTGATTCTAGTAAGCCCACCAAAATGCTGGTGCCTGGTTAAAAGCTTCTAAAGAAGTTTAAAAAAAAAAAAAATGTTGGTTTCCAAATGAAAGATTCAGGCCATATTTCCACGGCTGTTGTAATTTTGCAGAGTGTTACCTCTGAACCTTTAACACTATAAGCTGTGGGACCCTTGGAATTCGTTACAGTTTACAAGCTGGCAAGAAAACACATTGTTTGTGTGTTGAAAAGATTTAACAATTATCTCCACCGCACGGCATCTGCCCTTAAACTCGCCTTGAACTGTCCCCCCACATGCGAAAAAAGTAAACAAAATAAAAACAGGAATTCTTGGATCCCAGAGTGAACCGAGTCTTTGTCTTTGTCCGTCAGATGGTGGAAAATGACAGACGTTGTAAATTTTTACCGCAAAACTGTTTGAATGTTCCAACACTTCACCCAGTCACATTCCACCCGAATGTCAAGTCTTTAAAATGTCAGGAATATGGAAGAGGACGGCTGAGAGTTAACGTAGAGTAGTAAAAATAGAGGTGGAATTTTTACAGATAGAAGAGGTCATTTACGAGCCAGAAGAACTGACCCCTTGTAAAATGGTCCTGTCCATGACCCTTTTTGAGATCGTGGGACCAGGCTCTTCTTCCACCAGGTTCCTCACCAGGCTCTTCTTCCACCACGTTCCTCATCTTCAATACAACCTAATGACTATTTTGTATCTTCTGTTGGCTTGACCTGATCATAGTTGGGCTACCAAGTACCAAGGATGATAATTCTGGACCACATTAGATTGGCCAGTGGTGATACCCACCAGTCCAGATGGGACACATTAATAATACACCACTACTACTTAAGATTGACATATGGTCCCCAATACCCAGCATTTGATTGGGTCAAGTGAAGAGATGAACAAATTGATTCTGAACGAATCGGATTCATTACAAATTTTACAAAAATTCTGCTGCCAAAGAAATCCAAAGTTTTGGCAATACCCTTCAGGTGAATCATGCGAAACAGCGACTGCACCATTTTACTGTGTAAATTGGCTGGAAAAACAACAGGGAGGATGAAGATGGAGGATGACATGACCCTTGGAGGTATGGTACCTGATTGGCTCAGAGGTGACAGACAGCTCGTGAGCCAATCAGGGGTCACTTTGTTCAGAAGCCATAGACGCTATTCTGGGCGCAGTTTGCAATCTGACGGCGTGTCTCTTGGCTGTGTCTGCCAAAAAGCAATTATAGACACAAGCCGGTAATGTAGGTGTGGTAGAAACAGTATAAGGACATATTTAATTAGGTATAATTAATCAAAGGCTAGAAAAGTCAGGGAAAGCACAGGGAAGGACTGGTCACAGAGTTCTGTCTCTGTGTTTCATACTGTTTTAATATCGCTGCAGCAATTGGAAAGTTCATATTGCTGTCACCAAATTACCTGTCCGAGCTCCAGTGCCAGAGTCTGGGGCTCGGGCATGGCAGCACTGTGTCAGATGCACTGCCACCCCCCGGGATTTGCCACCCAGGCCACACACCCTGGTGATGCACCATTCAAGACACACCCCCTAATAATGCACCATATTGACCACGCTCCCTTGTGATGTGGCACTTATTAAGATATGGATTTGCATCCCTTTCTTCTGTGGCACTTTAGTCACACCCCCTGGTGATGTGAGCGCACATGCTTGCTGGAGGAGATTAGTGTTATATGTATCACCCGAGTATGTTTGTAATGCGGGCTTAGTGACTGCTTATCTAGGGATGGCTTATATTCGGGTCCAATGAGACAACGAGTCCATAGACCTATCAGGTTCCAATTGAGGGACTCAATGTTCTAATTGAAATGCCCTCCTGTCAATACTCCCTTGCCAGTTAAAGGTTTTCCCTTGCTGTGCTCCTGTTGCTATTTGTATTTGACCAGTTTTGGTCCCTTGGTCCCTGTCCAGTTTTGACCCTTGGCTTGGCTAATTATGACCCTCTACTCATGATTTTGTAATGTATTGACCTCCCGGCTTTGACCTATTTCTGTATGACCCTTCTCTTTGTGTTTTTTAGCTTTAGTTTCCAGTTGTGTGAACAGGTTCCTGTAGTTTTTACTGTGGGTGCTTGGTTTGGTTCCCTGCACTTAGCAGTATAGGGACAGTCGACCAGTTGTGGACTTTCCGCTTAGGCAGAGACAGCGGTTTGGGTTCCAGTTAGGGTTAGGGTGTTTCCCTTTTGGCATTAGGAAAACATTTAACCCATTCTGTTTTGACAGAGAGAGCTTGCCATACTCGCCAGAGTACACATGGACCTAGTTCTTTCAGGCTCCATGCCCCACTGCGATGATTGGTTATCATCATCATCAGTAGCCTTGTTCTCCTGCACCAACTCCTCCACCACCTGTGCATCCTCCTTCAGAGGTAGCACCTCATCCTCTTCCACTTCCTAGTACATGGAAACTCATTTGTGTAGGCTCACCAACAGATACAGGACAACCAGCAAGATGTAGAAGTTGTTCTTCTTTCTCTTTTGCTTTATAAATATCAGACGGGGTGTGAACATCGCTAATGCTGCAGTAGTCCCTACTGACAAATCTGGTGGCCTCTTTGAATGTGACACACAGTCCTGATGAGCTGCCACACTCACTGTCATAGCTATAGGGGTCGCAGTTGCGACTGGGCCAGAAGTGCTCTGCTAATTAGCTATGTTTCGTTTTATAAGATGCAGTGCATCTTATAAAGCGAACACTAGTGAGCGCTTCCATATTGGAAGCGCTCACTAGCCCATACCTACCAAGTGTCCCTCATTTGGAGGGACAGTCCCTCTTTTTGACCCAAGTCCCCCTGTCCCTCTTTGATCCTTAAATGTCCCTCATTATGACCTGGGGAATTAATGCATAAATGTGCATTAAAAAATTACTAAATTGCTCCTTACTAAAGTGTCTGTACAGTTTCTACCTATACATTACACCAGAACTTCATTATTTGGCGCAATCTGGACCTTAAAATTTCTATAATCTGATGATTTATGTGCTAATTAGAGATGAGCGAGTACTAAAATGCTTGGGTGCTCGTTATTCGAGACAAACTTTTCCAAATGATCGGGTGCTCGTTTCGAGTAACGAACCCCATTGAAGTCAATGGGAGACTCAAGCATTTTTGCAGGGGACCAAGACTCTGCCTAGGGAAGGCTGGGTGAAAACCTGGAAACCTCAGAAAATGATGGAAACACCACGGAAATGGACAGGAAACAGCAGGGGCAGCATGCATGGATGCCTCTGAGGCTGCTTAATCCCACCATTACCCCAAACTCTCCTGCAACAGCCTGGTGGTTACCCTCATGGCAATTGTGCTCACCCAGACCAAGAAAAGCGAGGCACATGCCCATTACATGTTAGGGAAGCACCCAACTAAGTGCAACGAAGGTCCATCACCCATGCCCATGCTGGCACTGCTCTCCTATCCCCAGCCACACGATGTAGGCATAAGCCTGACACAGCATGGCGGTGACACCAACAAGTGACCAAGTTAGATGAGGTAGCTGGTTAAGCACCCAAAAATTTAGCCTGACACAGCATGGCAGTTACACCACCAATGACTTTGTCCGACTGAAAATGCAGTGAAATGGCTTTTGTTGAGCCTCCAAAATTTTTTTTCTTTTCGGAGTACATAAAGTCGACCCTCAGCAAAAAAATTTATTTTTAAATGTCGGTACTTGCGCCTCCTGAAAAATTGTTTTGGACTGTCTGTTTGACGCTCCTGAAACATTGTTTTACACTGTCTGTAGTTGACACTGCGGAAAAATTGTTTGGAGAGAGGGCCTGTAGGTGGCCCTCCGGAAAAATTGTTCAGAGAGAGGGCCTGTAGGTGGAACTCCGGAAAAATTGTTTAGAGAGAGGGCCTGTAGGTGGACCTCCAGAAAAATTGTTTAGAGAGAGGGCCGGTAGGTGGCCCTCCGGAAAAATTGTTTGGAGAGAGGGCCTGTAGGTGGACCTCCGGAAAAATTGTTTGGAGAGAGAGCCTGTAGGGGGCCCTCCGGAAAAATTTTTGGAGAGAGGGCCTGTAGTTGGACCTCCGAAAAAATTGTTTAGAAAGAGGGCATGTAGGTGGACCTCCGGAAAAATTGTTTAGAGAGAGGGCCTGTAGGTGGCCCTCCGGAAAAATTGTGGTAAAAGAGTGCCAATTGGACCTCTAAAAAATTGCGTTTTTTGGGTCAGCGTTAGGCAAAGACGACAAGGAGGAGGAGTAGAGAAGAGGAATTGGATACATAAGTTATTTAAATCTTTAGCTGCTTTCCCCCGGAGGAGATTTGAATTCCGGTGAAATCCAGGCTTTGTTCATTTTAATAAGCGTCAGCCTGTCAGCGCTGTCAGTTGACAGGCGTGTACGCTTATCGGTGATGACGCCACCAGCTGCACTGAATACCCGCTCTGACAGCACACTAGCGGCAGGGCAGGCCAGCACCTCCAAGGCGTACAGCGCCAGTTCAGGCCACATGTCCAGCTTTGAAACCCAGTAGTTGTATGGAGCAGAGTGATCGCTATGGACGTTGGTATGGTCAGCTAGGTACTCCCTCACCATCTTTCTGTACAGCTCCCCCCTACTCTGCCTAGACTGGGGACAGGTGACAGTGTCTTGCTGGGGTGACATAAAACTGGCAAAGGCCTTGGAGAGCGTTCCCCTGCCAGTGCTGGACAAGCTGCCTGCTCACCTCCTCTCCCCCGCTACTTGGCCCACAGAACCATGCCCTCTGCCGCTAGCGGCGTCAGATGGGAAGGATTGTTTTAGCTTGTGCACCAGGGCCTGTTGATATCTATTCACTCTCATACTCCTTTCCTCTGCAGGGATGAGAGTGGAAAGGTTCTGCTTGTACCGTGGGTCCAGGAGAGTGAACACCCAGTAATCGGTGTTTGAAAAAATGCTTCTAACGCGAGGGTCACGGGATAGGCAGCCTGACATGAAGTCTGTCATGTGCGCCAGAGTCCAAACACGCAAGAATTCCCTCTCCTCACTGGCCTGACTCTCCATTTCCTCCTCCTCCTCTTCAGCCCATACACAATCAAGAGTTAAGAAGGACTGAGCACTGGTACCCTCTTCTGTCTCGCAGACATTCTCCTCCTCATCCTCATCCCCCTCCTCCGATACGCACTGAGAAACAGACCGGAGGGTGCTCTGGCTATCAAGCGACGTATCTTCCTCCACCGTCTCTTGTGACAATCGCAAAGCATCCGACTTCATGCTGAGCAGTGAGTTTTTCAACAGGCAAAGCAGCAGGATGGTGAGGCTGATAATGGCGGCATCGCTGCTGACCATCTGTGTTGACTCCTCAAAGTTGCTCAACACCTGGCAGATATCAGACATCCACGTCCACTCCTCATTGTAGACTTGAGGAATCTGACTGACCTGACTACCAGTTCTGGTGGAAGTTGACATCTGGCAGTCTACAATCGCTCTGCGCTGCTGGTAAACTCTGGATAACATGTTGAATTCCATCTCGTGGGCACGTCGCACAACAGTCGGTGAGCGGGCAGTTGTAGGTGGCGCTGCGCTGCCCTGAGAGTGGCAGCATCTGTGGTCGACTTGCGGAAATGCGCACAGATGCGGCGCACCTTGATGAGCAAATCAGACAGATTGAGGTATGTCTTGAGGAACCGCTAAACTATTAGATTGAACACGTGGGCCAGGCATGGCACATGTGTCAGTCTGCCGAGTTGCAGAGCTGCCACCAGGTTACGCCCGTTGTCACATACAACCATGCCTGGCTTGAGGTTCAGCGGTGCCAGACACACATCGGTCTGCGCCGTGATGCCCTGTAACAGCTCTTGGGCAGTGTGCCTTTTGTCACCTAAGCTCAGCAGTTTGAGCACCGCCTGCTGGCGTTTACCCACGGCACTGCTGCTACGCCTAGAGCTACCGACTGAAGGCGCCGTGCCCACGGATGGTAATTCGGAGGAGGAGGTGGAGGAGGAGAAGGTGTCGGAGGAGGAGGCATAGTACGTCTGAGAGACCGTGACCGAGGTAGGCCCCGCAATCCTCAGTGTGGGCAGTACATGAGCGGCCCCAGGGTCAGACTCGGTCCCAGCCTCCACCAAGTTAACCCAATGTGCCGTCAGTGATATATAGTGTCCCTGCCCGGCAGCACTTGTCCACGTGTCCGTGGTTAGGTGGACCTTCTCAGAAACAGCATTGGTCAGGGCACGGATGGTGTTCTGTGACACGTGCTGGTGTAGGGATGGGACGGCACATCGGGAAAATAGTGGCG
>ONZH01015044.1:0-102445 GCA_900303285.1 Rhinella marina | reverse complement strand
CTGTAATGAATTTGCTCAACTTTTCATACAGATTAAAATACAACCCCAATTCCAAGAAAAAGTTGGAACGCGGTGTAAAATGTAAATTTGTAAATCTCATAGACCCATATTTTACTCACAGTAAAGGGCCATGCAAATAATTCTGTATTTATTTACATTTTACATAATGTCTCACATTTTTTGGAATTAGGGTTGTATATATATATAAACTGCAAGTAGCAGTCAGTGAGTCTCCATAAAAGAGAATCCTTGATTTCCTTGGTTGCATTGAGCCCCCATCTGAGGAGATGTTTAAACAGTAAATATAAAATCTTTTTAACAGATGATGAGCACGATGAATATTTACATCTTGTAGAATCACACTACACTCCAGAATTTACAATGCTTACAGAAAACATGCTGCATATGTATCACACTAAAATTAGCTTGCTGGTAATATTTTTACTCAGTTCTCATATTCCTTAAAATTTACATTATTTAATTTTTTTTTTTTCGGTGAAGTGTTAAAGTAATGTTTTGACAGACATTTTATTTAACGCTGATACAGTACAATTCCTGTTGGATGCACCTTAAAGAAAAAGCATTTCCTTCACATATTATTGTTGACAGCTCCTATTAGCAGCTAGAGACATGTCCAATCCTCTGTAGCTGTCCTGAGTTGCAGCCTCTTGTAGATGGATTAGGAGGCGAAGACCATAACATTTCTTAGACAAGGAGTAAAATGGACTAAGAAAATAAAACAAGCATTACTTACTTCATCAGTCCCCCACCACTGCAGTTCTGATGCTTACTAGGTCCATGCTACCCAGTCCCGGCTCAACTCACAAGAAATGGCAAATCACACTGAGGTCAGTGATTGACTGTGTGGGCATCTCCAGCCATTTCCTATGTTGGGGCTAGGCAGTAATGTCCCGTTTGCTTTCATATCTGCGCTTTACATTTGCGCTCTTCTGCTTCATTATAGGACTGCAGGCAGAACTTTTCTTTCCGCTACAAAAAACTTCTCCTGAATGGAAACCTAACAAATCCCATTATAGTCAAAGGGGTCGGTAGGCTCATTTCGCTTTACCTCTGTTATTTTCGTTCTTCTGCTCCTATAAGAGAGCAGAAGAACGGAAATGTAAAGCGCAGATATGAAGGCAGCCTAAGCATCAGACCTGTAGTGGTAAGGGACTGGTGAAGTGACTGATCTTTTCTCTCTCTCTCTCTTTTTTTTACCTATTCTGCTCCTTAAAAATGTTATCTCCTCGGACAACCCCTTTAAAATTATGCGAAAAGGCTCTGTCTACGCTCCGCTAAATAGCCCAAGTCATTCAAGCTGCAGCATCTGTTCTAATACTTACACTCCAATGAACACCAGGCGGGGTGTGACTGGACGGCAAACCCCGCCAGACGGTTAATCACAGGCTGGACCAAACCCTGGACTCCCTCATTCTAATCTTTTCTTGGTGAACACTCTCTCGGCTGATGAATTATGCAATAAATGATTCTATTATGAAGAAATTAATTGCAGCACTGTAACCAGAAAACTGGCACAGACAAGACCAACAATCCATCCGCTTCTCCAGTTTAACATTTGTACAGGGAAGAGAATCCCCGTAACAGAGCCAAATCGATGCATTTTATTAGTGACAAAAATTAGCATAATTATACAATGCAAAAGTTGGAGACATTTTTGGAGAGAACGGTCAAGTTATGTCTTCTGCGTGCCTTCCGTACATACACTGAAGTTTATTGGAATATGAAGGCTGCTTTTATCTAATACTTGGGAAATGCTAGAAATGAAACATGCAGCCTTCTGGTACAAAGGAGATTGAATTCACTATTGAGCTGCTACTGGAATGAAATTCTAGATACGACATAGGCCCCCTAAATGTCTGTACACCTCACAATCCCATCCAGGAGGAGCTTTGTTATGGCCCGGTAGGAGCTGCATTTCCCTACAAGCAGGACAGCATGTAGCACAATACTGGCGCTCATGCACTGTTCTTCTGACCTCATGCCTCTATTGTTCCCTGAAGAGAGATCCATTAGTCCATAAGAACATTTCAAGCTCTCAATTTGTCTCCCTGGGCTGATCAGGAACAATGGAAACAACAGTCATATTCATACTGTCTGAGCTTGTCTATAGTGTATACAGCTCTAATACAGGAATAATACAAGTAACAGGAGGGTGACATTTAGAGCATTTGTTATAGGTTACGACCTACATAATGTCAGGTACCCACTGTGTCCCACAAGAACATTAACATATACAAGCTTGTGATTTAGAAGATCTGTTTCTATAATGACTAAGCAACACAGCATGCTTCATCAGTCTCATGGCAGGACTAAGGAAGAATGTAACTGACTAGTGTCGGACAGAGGTTTCTTGGGCCCACCAGAGGAATTAATCTGCAGGCCCAACCCTATATCATCAATAAAGTCTAATAGGTTTTGAATCAAAGAAATAGACCCAAGTAGCAAGTGAAAGGCTCCAAATGACATTCATCTCCTGGACCTTTGAGGCCCACTGTGGCTTCAGAGACTGGGCCCATCGGAGGATCCTCTGGTACTCAGGTGGGCCTGTCTTCTTCACACAGGTCTCAGGCTTTGTTCTGTCATATTTCTGGTGCCCTCTGCTCACACGTACATTTGACTCTCTTCTGCCCGTCCCATATCAATTATAGGTCCTTGAGGGAGGAAGAATAGATTGTAATGAACCTATCTAACAGATCATAATGGATCCTGTAACAAACATAAGCTATGACACTAGTGTGCATAAATCAAACTCTCCAATATGATTCTTGACAGATATAATGCTGTTGTCTGACCAGAGTGTCTAGACCAGAGATCGCTAACCTCCGGCACTCCAGCTGTGTTGAAACTACGACTCCCAGCTTGCCCCATTCATTTCTATGGAGTTCTTAGAACAGCCAAGCAAGTGTACATCTTGGGAGTCATCATTTTACCACAGCTGGTGTGCCAGAGGTTAGCCAACACAGGTCTAGACCTATGAGCAGTAAAGATAAGTGGCAAAAATCAAACTTTAGTAGACAATGTCAGGTCCCAATTATACAGCCTGGACTAACCTGGGCATTCAGGCATCAGATTTTAGTGGCAATGCTTTGACATGGTGGTCTAACCACTATAGCTTTACTCCATCCTGCTCTGAGTCATTTTACCTTACAATCATTGTTGCTTTTAGAATGTAACATGGTATGCATATGCTCCACCAGATTTAATGAGACAGTTTATTAGGAGTTCTGGATGACAACCAAAATGTCTTCCTTCCACCCTGTATATCATCAACCACCTGCTTGTGCTCAGAATTCCAAGTGACCCTGGGTAAAGCATGGATGGCCCTCTGTTGAGGCGCTTCTAAAAACTGAAAAGAACAGCTTTCATTTAACAGCTTCTCTCTCAGAGGTTAGCAAAACAATTCATATAAAACACATACCCAGATGGTGTGGAAGCATCTTCCTGATGTCCCCAGCCGCACACTGCTCATCTCTGGATGGAAACTGCAAAGAAATCATAGGGTCCTGATTAGCACATGTGTACAAGAGAGGAGATGCTTTATGTGGGGAAAGACAGTGAAATAAACTAATGCCATCGCTACATTAGCTCTGCCACCTGTAAGCAAAAAATAAAAAATACCACAGCATATCAGATCTCAATTTCCACATGCAGCAATAGCATATACTAACTGCAGCCAAAGCTTTTATTTAGTAGGTGTGTTGATTTCCCTTAGGCTCATTCAGTTTTACCGTATGTATACCACATTTTTAATAACCTCTTAAGGCCACAACTTATTTTCCACTCACATAGACATATAGGGGTTTATTTTTTGCAGGGCCAGTTGTATTTTTAAAGGCACCAGTTAACATATCTTTTATTGGAAAACAGGAAGAAATTATTAGTTGGATGAAATTGAAAAAAATCAAAAAACACAATTCCGCCATTTTGTTTTGTTTATGACATACACTGTGTGCTAACCATGATACAACAACCTTATGCTGGTCAGTACAATTAAGGCAATACCAAACTTATATACTTGTGTTTTACTAATTTTAAAAAATAAAAAACCTTTGAAAAAATAAAATATTTCTTCATTTTGGGGTACATATGACTTTGTTATCGCTTTTTAATTCAATTTTTAATATTTCCAAAATTTTCATACGCTAAGATGACTATTATGCTTATTTTGTAGTGTTTATGGATATGTAAAATAAGGAAAACATTTTTTTTTACATTTTTTACTGTAATTTTTAGCCCTCTTAGGGGACTTTAGGATCACTTGTACCATAGACTGCAATAAAATAGTATTGCGGTCTATGGGATTTTTATAGGTTGCTTGTCAAGATCCCTCACTGGCATGGCTTTGCAGGCAGCTTACTATGACAGGCCTAGGAGCCTTCACAAGAACCCAGGCTTGTATAGCAACCAGTCAGAGCCCAGTGATTTCGGCATGAGGGCTTTAATCGGAGGACAGTAGGAGATGGTGATGATGGGGATTGGACTGGTTAAATGACCGGGATTGGAACTATCTTCAATCCCGGTCATTGCAGCCGGGTGCCTTTCTCTATTATACAGCTGGTACCCACCGCATACAGAGTGAGCTCTGCTCGTGAGGTCACTATATACATTCCCTGCATGTTAATGTGGTACATGTACAGCTATAAGTGTTAAGAGGTTGAAAATCTATTATATAAAATATGTGGAGAAGACGCAAATCCTAAAAAAAAATAAAATAAATAACTTTTATTTTATTTATTTTATTTTCCTGCAGTGTCTGTCTGTTATTTAGGTCACCTGTCAAGTTTACACTTCCTTAGAATACAAATCTCTTCCTGTCAGTTCATATATGAGGGGTTACGCCACAGGTCATGTATAGTCACGGAGGCCACGATCCTCACAGCCGCAGATTTTGATTTTGACTGTCTCAGGTTGGTCATTTCTATCTGTGTCATACTGCTGATGGAACATCTTGATAATACTTTGCTGTGAAGCTTTCTGACTGCTCCATTCGCTGACCGCTCCATCAAACACCTGTGCGTACAGATGGAGAAGTCTTTATTGGTCCAGGTGGTGTGATTCAGTGTGCTAGAAAGCCTGCCATTCCATCCCCTTGTATACAAGAACGCAATGCGTTGTTAATATACACTATGCTGGTTTGTGCGTTACCCATATCGTGTTTACACACAGCAGCAGCTTCCTGTCGCCGTATCGGGGAGCACACGGGAAACATATAATGTCCAGCTCCAAACAGTTGAGCAGCAAGAAAGTAATGGAATTCTTCAGATATTCTTTAAAATCTACACAAGGAACAAGTTCCAATTACTGGATGACATGGAGATTGAGCACTGCAGGGACCAAGGGGCACTATTAATTTAAGAGCCATAAGCATTGGAAACAGATGTCTATTTTTAGGGGATGTGGTATATATAACATTTGTATTATGTGTTAGCTACCACAAGATTGGTTCACACGGTATGGTAAATGGTTATGTACGTTCTGTGCTACAATCTAAGAAGTAATCAGAGTTCTCCAGCAGGTTGAATGAGAATAGACAGGGAAGAGGGTATTCAGTGTTAGCTTTTCAGGATATTGGTTCTGTTAGACAGGGGTCACTGGAGAAATACTCAATCTTAAAGGGATAACCCCATGATTAATGTCAAAAATGAGAATGAGACATTATATAATAAATGACAATCTCATGTATTATACATGAAATTAACATACAGATATATTTTATTGAATAACTCAGTAGCCATAATATTTAACTACATGAACTTACAAAAGTATTCAGATCCAGTTGCTGGTTTGATTGCAGAATATGTTTCATGGGACACCCCTTTAAAGGGAAACGTTCACCATAAAAGTGCAGTCTGTATTCAGCATGTTATAAGAAGGAGCTGAACAGACTGATATATTGTTTTGTGGGAAATGATTCAGTATAACTTGTAATGTATTAATTTATGTGCCTGCTCATGTTGGGCTTTTTGGTCATGTCGGTGGTTCTGTCAGTGATTGACAGCTCTCTCTATATACATATTAGTGTCGAACAAAGCGTTCAAAGTGGAATTTGATCCAAGCTTTAGTAAAATTTCGATTTGCGACAAATACAGATTTTCTCGTGCTTTGAGGTAACAAATCCTAAAATGGCAGCTGCATGTGTTACAAAGTGAAAGTAAGAAGCCCAGGAACGATAGATCACCCATAATGGAGCACTGATCTGTGCATCAGGTCCATATTATCCAACTTCCGGTGAGTGCAATAGTGATCTTTTGTTTGTTCTACTTATTGTGTTTTACACTATGGATCACAGTTTCCTTTCTATTTTATTGTTAGAGAGGTAGTAAATATCCACATGGAGCCAGATTCTGACACAGCAGGAGGTCTGCTATAGAAGCACAAGATCCAGCAGTGGACGCACCCGCCTGAAGCAGTACATTTACTGCTGTTTTTTATGGCACATACAACTTAAGATACTTATTGATGCCATGGCCTTTGTGGGCACTGAAAATGCTAGTGTTTATACTAGGTATGTCCTGTCTGGCTTTAGTGTGGGCCCTCTATCATTACCTCCCTGGGCCCAAATCAGCGGTGAATGCTTTTGCTTCATCTCTTTGGACACTGCCTGA
This sequence comes from Rhinella marina, assembly GCA_900303285.1. Taxonomy (NCBI): domain Eukaryota; kingdom Metazoa; phylum Chordata; class Amphibia; order Anura; family Bufonidae; genus Rhinella; species Rhinella marina. The sequence continues at coordinate 95,819 of ONZH01015044.1, read as the reverse complement.
GTTAATCTGAGTCAATGTTAATATTGAATTTGCTGCATTTTGCTGTGAAAAGTGTTTGCAGTGATGAGTTTTTGGAAGCCAGGCGCTAACATTATAGAAATAATCATTAGATTCCAATTAACGAGAATGTAGCTGGAAAGGAAAAGCATGAGCCACGCTCTCAGATGATATTAGAAGATATATGGAATGACAAAGATTTACATAAAGGAAGATATATACTGTATGTAATGTTACAGGAATGAAACCTAACAAAAAGGAATCTGGAAGAAATAAGCAGAGAATTTCTTTTGCATTCATTAATATGTGGCTGTGGTGTCATCTCACAAATATTACAGCACATAATTGTCTATGACCATTTAAAAGGTTTGTGCCATTAAAAATATTGTACATTTTTCAAACCAGCACCTGGATCGGAATATTTTTGGAATTGAATGTAATTAACCCTTTCAGTACCGGAGGTTTTTTCGGTTATGCATTTTCGTTTTGCGCTCCCTGCCTTCAAACAGCCATAACTTTTATTTTTCTGTTCACATAGCTGTATGTGGGCTTGTTTTTTGCGGGAAAAGTTGTACTTTCCAACGCCACCATTTAATATTGCATATGGTGTAGTGGGAAGCGGGAAAAAAAATCCAAATCGGGTGAAATTGCAAAAAAAACGCTATTCCGCTACAGTTCTACGGGTTTCTTATTTACAGCGTTCAATGTTCATTAAAACTGACCAGTTACTTTCATTCTACTGGTCAGTACAAATCCGGCGATACCTAATATGTATAGTTTTTCCTGCGTTTTGATAGTGATAAAATAATTATAAAGTTGGCCTTTTTTTTTTTTGTCATATCTTGACCCCTATAACTTTTTGGTATTTATGTGTATGGAGCTGTATGGGGGCTCATTTTTTGCGGGGCGATCTGAAGTTTTTATTGATACCATTATGGGGTGTGTATGACTTTTTGATCACTTTTTATTTAATTTTTTTTAAAAAAAAAAAGCGACAAAAAACAGCGAATCGCCATTTGGACGCTTTTTCCGCCACACAATTCGCCATATTGGAATTTTTTTTTATATTTTAAAAGTACAGGCGTTTTCAGTCATGTTGATACCCATGATGTCTATATTTATTGTTATTTAGGTATTTATTTTTTAATTATACGGAAAGGGGGGTGATTTGAACTTTTATATATTTTTTATTTTTTATATATTTTTTAACATTTTTTTAATTTTTTTGTGATTATTTTAAAGCTCAAATATGAGCTAATATATTGTGTTTTGTTTTTTTTTTCTTTATGAGCAATCAGGGATTTACTAGATTGAGATAAATACAAGAATTGCTCATTTCTTATCCTGGCCTGCCATCTCGTGGCCAGAATAAGAATTGCACTTTGAAAGCTATAAACCTCATCAGCGAGGTTTACAGCTTTCAGATCGTGTACAGACACCCCGATTGGCCACACGGGGTGTCTGTACACCACCCGGAAGCGTACGCAACTAGATGCCGTGATCACGTGTGATCACGGCATCTAAAGGCCCAGCAAGACGCTGCCGATGGGGTAAGTAGCCTCAAGTTTCTGCTGTTTCTCGTGCGAGCAGGCGCCATGTGTCCGCATCGCCCCAGCACCATACATGTACGGCGCTGGGAGTCTAAGGGTTAAAACATTAGTATAGCAACTGAGCTGCTTAAAGGGAACCTGTCATCAACTTGATGCTGCCCATACTAACGGCAGCATAAAGTAGACACAGGTGAGTTGATTTCAGCGGTCTGTAATTTAAAAGTTAAAAGTATGTGTTTGCCGAGAACCAACATCATAATCATTGCAGACTGGGCCTGGAAAAGAGTCATGGCCACCTGAGAAGAGTTATGGTTATTCATGAATTCCTGCTCTCCCTGCCCACCTGCTGATGATTGACAGTCCTCTACCTAGTTTTCTCCCTTTCTCCCTAGAAGAGAACTGCCAATCATCAGCAGATGGGCGGGAGAGCAGGAGATAATGAATAACCATGACTCTTCTCAAGTAGATTTGACTCTTTTCAAGGCCTGGGCTGCAATAATTATGATGCTGGTTCTCTGCAACCACTTACTATTAGCTCATGAGTAACACACCGATGAAATCAGAATTTCTGTCACTATTTTATGCTGTCCTCAGTGAGATCAGCATAAAGTTGATGACAGGTTCCCTTTAATAAAATGTATCCTTAGCTACATCTGCTGTTTGTTTTTTTTTAACTTATTTCTTGTCCACCTCACTGAGGAGGTCACATGCACTCAGTTTGAATCTTCAACTGTCACCAGCCATATCTTCTGCTAGAAGATGTGGCAGTTGAAGGGAAAGAGCTACAGCAAAAATAACACACCCTGAGAAAGGACACACCCTCTGAGCTGCCAACCTAAAATAAATCTAGCATAACAATAAATGGGGAGATCTCTGGATCCATGTGAGGTACAGGGCTGGTTCTAGCTTTGTTAGAAAGAGGTTGTCATGTACTATATGTCTGATTTTAATTTTTCACATCAATCATGGCATGATCCCTTTAATGTTAGTGTCAAAATTGTGGCTTGAATGACCCAACATTTCCACACAGTCTGATTATACATCATATTGGTGAATTGCCATGCAATAATCTTGCATGTATCTGCTGCCCAAGGACCGCACTAGCAAGCCTGTCCATCTTGGCCTCTGAATACAGGACATAGGTACAGGTGGATCTGTGAGTTACATGTATGCATTTAAGCAGGAAATATTCTGATGAAAAGCCCATTACAGACGTCTGTATATCAGGCTGCTATCAAAAAGACAGAAAGCAAGATTGATTAAAGTGTTCACTGTGACAGGGACAGTCGAAATAACAAAGCTCTACACAGAACCTTTACAGATGAATGACTGTCTCATTGTCCATACATGCTGCAATCAGCATTTAGAGAGCAGTTCTGCTTGTTTTACTGTACTTGTGTCACGTCTAGACACTATCTTCAGAAAATAGGTGATCATGATGTACATGGAACAACACCTTCATGTATCTTCTGAGATGTCATAAAGACATGTCAGAAGAACCCTAGTGGGACCGTTATAGCTCAATTCTTTAAATAAATGTTTAGGAGGTCAGGAGATCAGAGGTAAGAGCTATACATGGATTGTGAGAGAAAGGGATTCAAAGAAAATTTAAAGTCACAGCTTACGAACAGCTTATTTAACTCTTCTATCTCAGAAATGGCTCAACATTTTTAAGAAAGACCAATTGAAAAAATGATTTTTCACCCAAAATTAGCAAAATGTAATTATAAAAAACAGTGCCCCAGAAAGTGTGCATAGCCTTTAAGGTGTTTCTCACTGCTTCATAGCGTGCTTCACAACACTGCAAGTAGCTCTAGAATCAATCAGTACCTTAACATCTATGTCTCCAATCTTACTGGGTAATGTCCCAGCCTCCAGTGAGAATATGCTTCTTGGGCAAATACCTTGCTTTTACTTTGATTGCATGACCCATCTTTCTACAAGCATAGCATATTGAATTCTCTAGCACAGTGCAGACCTATGTGCCCCTTTCTGCCACATTCATTGCAGTTTACCGAGATAGGTCTGTTAGTAAAATGTGATTTTTGTAATCGGTAGATTTTAGAGATCAACTGATGTACATTCTTTATTTTTCATATGCAAAACCTGTGACACATATAGCAAGCAGTATTAAATTCAGATACCAGATGAGCAAGTATGGTGGCTGGTTGGATGGCAGTTTAATAGGAACGAGCAGGCACTTGTGGCAATAGATGTCCAATGTAATACAGGCTCAATATTTGTCTGGCCTGGTGGTTGTTTTAGTAGGTGATGTTGTCTGAGCTGTAATCCCTCACCTTGCAGCAGTGTCTGTAAAGCATAGTTCACTGATCGCTCTGCTGTTTGCTCTCACTGATATCTTCTGGAACCAATATTCTAGAGGTTACTGATCTCTCTGGAGTGTTGGTCTCACAGGAGAACTGACTGGTTCCTAACTATCCCCCAGGAGTGTTGGTCTCACAGGGGAATTCCTAGGGGCTGGTTCCTAGGAGTGGGAGCTCTGCATGTGCTTCTTCACTCCCTCGCTACTTAGTAAGGAACTTCCTCTCGCTTCTCTAGCTGAACTGGAACTCCCCTTCCTGGCAAGAAGCAGGACCAGCCCACTCGTTCCAAGAGGGGAGGGACAGAGTGGTTAGTGCTTTTTCCTGCTAACCATTCCTCTTCTTCTGGAATAAACGGCCATTACATGAAACTACATAACAATACATATAAAACATAACAGTGCAAATACGCTCTCTGGAGTATTGCACATGTCCTGCTAGATGCAGCAGAAGTGCTTTATTCTGGACAGGCGCAGTTACTCCTATAGCAGCAACATAGAAGTGAAGCCTTTCTTTCCCACTATTGTGACAGACTAGTGTGGACCCCAGAAACATCAAAAAGTCCAATAGCTAGTAAATGAAGGAATTCTGCCATCCTCGTTGACAATATATGGTGTTCGAATAAAAGGGTACAAGGCCTAGATTTCAGGATGCTTTATTTCAGCTAATACACTGAGACATATATACAGCCAGCAACATAACACATTACTGACCAGAATATACTACAGCCGTTGACTGGTGACTGGTCGAGGCGACACATTTTATGAAAGGGGGTGCGGCTTAAAGGGAACCTGTCATCAACTTTATGCTGCCCTCACTGAGGGCAATATAAAATAGTGACAGAAATTCTGATTTCAGCGGTGTGTCACTCATGAGCTAAAAGTAAGTGGTTGCCGAGAACCAGCATCATGATCATTGCAGAACAGGCCTTGAAAAGAGTTAAAGCTACCTGAGAAGAGTCATGGTTATTCATAATCTCCAGCTCTCCCGCCCATCTACTGCTGATTGGCAGTTGTCTCCTAGAGAGAAAGGGAGAAAACTAGGTAGAAGACTGTCAGTCATCAGCAGGAGGGCAGGGAGAGCAGGAATTCATGAATAACCAGGACTCTTCTCATGAAGATTTGACTCTTTTCCAGGCCCAGTCTGCAATGTTTGTGATGTTGGTTCTCGGCAACCACTTACTTTTAACTTATAAATGACAGACCGCTGAAATCAACTCACCTGTCTCTTCTTTATTCTGCTGTTAGTACGGGTAGCATACAGGTGATGACAGGTTCCCTTTAATGAGACGGAGCACAGTGAAAAAGCCTTCTGCTCCATTCAGTTATCTTACAGCCAGACACAGAACAATGAGGAGGAGGATCAGCCGCTGGGACACAGAGTAGATTTATTTTTAAATTTCTAAGTTTGAGAAATGAGGAGAAATAGGATCAAAGGAAAAAACATTAAGGAAGGAAGAGTTGGGATATTTTTTATTTTTTTTATTTTATGTGTTTAGTTGTTACGGTACTTTAAATGTCAGTTATCTGTTGTGTTCTCTATAGAGACTTTTGGTATAATGCAGCTAGTAACTCCTCTGTGAGACAATCCTGCTCAGTAAACTGGAGGAGAGAACCTGGTGATGAGATAAAGCTTCACACATTACATTATGGGGGGTTATATGAAAGAATGGGTAAAACAACAGCTCAAGGTAAAAGACCATGACGTGAGGCTGCAGGGTACAAAGCTTAGTAAAGATGTGAGGAAGGAGTACTTTGCTTTAATACATGCTGTGCTTTCACATAGCAGCATGTATTCATGTTAGAAATGCTGCCATTTTGTGGCAGTGCTGAATCTACTATGAAATTCTTCTTTATGTTGAAAAGAAAAATATCCTACTGATTTCAGAAAAAAAAAAGATTTTTTTTCTGTAAATAGGCGCAGCTACATAAATTTCTGCCACAAGTCATATATTTGTTCTTTACTTCATGCATGGGGTTGAGCTTGTTTGTCAAGGATAGATACTGCATATTCTCTTTATAGTCTAACACAACCCTCAATTCTAAAACAACGATCGTCATTTAGGCAGAGAAAGTTAACCAATAAGTGTCTGACAGTTATGAAAAAGAGATGAGGAGGGGCATAACTAGCCCATCTAAGTGGTGAAGCTAAGTTGTCAGAAGACGTGTAAAGCTGGGTGTCTCAGAGTTGTGCAGGGTTGTAGTGGGGTCAGGCTCCACTTTGATGCACATACTGTAATGTTTAAAGGGCATCTGTCAGCAGAAACTGGCTGACCTGTTACATGTGCACTTGGCAGCTGAAGACATCTGTGTTGGTCCCATGTTCATATGTGCCCGCATTGCTGATAAAAATGATGTATTAATGTATGCAAATGAGACTCTAGGAGCAACGGGGGCGTTGCAGTCACACATAGAGGCTCCTCTATCCCAGTAACTGCCTGTCCAGGCAGTGTAAACGTGATCCCACCAGACTTAAAGGATATGCACACCTTTGGTGGCAATATTTTTTAATATTTCATTGCACTCATTTTGAGATAAAATACATTTTTTAAATTGGTCTTTCTTAATTGTAGCCCCTTTCTCTGTACAGCCTTGAGATTCCCCAGTAGCATGCTCTGTATTTTTAGTGTTTCATTCTCGTTATCTCTTATCTATGACCTTGTAAACACTCATAGCTCAGTTCTTATCTTACGGATAAGAATGTGGCTTAAGTAAGTATTTCTGACATTTTAGTAATTTAGAGATAAGGTTTATTAGAATAACTGGCACTAAGTACCGTATTTTTCGCTTTATAAGACACACTTTTTTCCCCCCAAAAGTAGGGGGAAAATTGCCATGCGTCTTATAAAGCGAATACAAGTGATGGGGGCATAGTGGGCTGATCTGAGGTCTGATGGGGGCAGAGTGGGCTGATATGGGGGCATAGTGGGCTGATATCAGGGTATAGTGGGCTGATCTGAGGTCTGATGGGGGCACAGTGGGCTGATATGGGGCATAGTGGGCTGATCTGAGGTCTGATGGGGGCACAGTGGGCTGATATGGGGGCATAGTGGGCTGATCTGAGGTCTGATGGGGGCACAGTGGTCTGACATGGGGGCATAGTGGGCTGATATGGGGGCTGATGGGCTGATCTGAGGTCTGATGACATGGGTGTGACATGGAGGGCTGATGGGGTTCTGATATGGGGGTCTGATGTGATGTTCTGAAATTTATGGGAGGTCTCATATGAGGTGTGATGAAAAATATTTTTTTCTTATTTTCCTATTCTATTTATTTTCCCACTAAAATCTGGGGTGCGTCTTATCATCAGGTGCATCTTATGAAGCAAAAAATAAGGTAAAAGTGAAAGTACAATTCACATAGCTAGACAAACAAAGAACGGCTGAATATTTTTTAATAAAGACCAATTGCAAAAAATGTTTTTTAGCCCCAAATTAGTATAATGCAATCATAAAAACAAATTGCCCTGAAGGTGTACATAGCCTTTAAGCCCAAGTCTGAGCTTTCGCATTGCAGTTGTGTATTGTGTTTGAGGTTATGTATTGCAGTCTGAGGTTGTGTGTTGTGGTCTGAGGTTGTGCATTTTGGTTTCTTCTTTGTAGAATAACTATGTACAGTTTTATAAGGACAAAACTATAAATCCAAGAATTTAAGAGGCAGTTCATAACCATATTATAATAACAACCCTTATAAATTGTAATGCTGAACACACTGCTAAATGTGGCTTTAATAATCCTGCAAGTTAATTTGAATAAAGTACGTTTTATATATTGATTACATACTTCTGTAAATATTTATGGCTGCTTATCTCTTGGCCCACATTTCCACTGGTTCCCCAGAGCAAACTCTCGCGTCATGACTGCTTTGAGACAATTACAATAAGACGGTTGCACTATTGGCTGAGCTTCGCTAGAGCCGTCTGTAGGAAACAGGCTAACAAGACTGAAATAAAGTTGTACTGAACTAAATGTCTCTAAATGTTTTCATTTTTATTTGGCAAACTTAGATCGAACATAAATTATCCATAGTTTCAGTGATCTGGATGAAGGAGGAGAATTGATGATTGGACTATATTTGGGCATTTCCAAGCCACTTTTAAAGAGGTTGTTTGCAGTTTATAATGGCTTTTTGCTGTTGGGAACCCCAGTGACCAGCTGTACTACTGGGAACAAGTACTTAAAAGGGTTGTCTGACCTCTAACTCAAAGTTAATTAAGGAATCTGTTAACAATAGATAAAGTCACCTCTTCCAACAAGGGCAGATTGGGAACTTAAAGTGGCCCTGGAAAAAAAACTAAAAGTGGCCCCATGTTGTAGGCAGGTCCATATTGACAGAAGAGCCAAAACAAGAGACCTGCAATTTTGTAGTGCAGCACATAATACCGCCCTAGTACAACCAAATACCATGATGCACGTTAAAATACTGCCGCCCCAACCACAGTATTCAACTGTATGATCATTATGAGGATGGTATTACAGTTGAGTTCAGGAGGGCACTTGTGGCTGCTGAGCATCAGATCATTATGTACCTGGTCTGGGGCCATCAGAAGAGCTTGAGTGGCACCCTGTGCATAGGCCCATCAGGAAATTTCCCTGTAAGTTCTATGGCCAATCCACCCCTGTCTTCCAGCTAACTCAGTTCCAGCATTGACAGTTCTGTCCCCACTGCTTCAGGTCCTCTGTGGATCGCAACTGTGGTCTTCTGTTTGTCGTCATGTGCGCCACTGCAGCACCTCAGCGGTCACGTGCCACTTAGAGGCTGAAATGTGCTGAAATGGAGCTGCTTGGAAGAGGTGAGTGTCTTGAGTCTTTAAAGGCACCATGGTTTTTAGACTATTATCTATAGTTATACAGATGTAGCAGAGTTAACAGTCACAGTCATAACACATTAACTAGATGTAACTGTTAACTATGTTACATCTGTAAATGAGTAGTGCAGCTCGCCCTTTTTTATTTTACTACTGCCCCCCATCCACCCGCTGTCAGCAATCAGAGCTGTAATAAAATACACAACTTGGACTGCTGTTCAGTGCTAAGATAATGGAGAGGACTTGTGTGCAAAATCGAGGTAACAGATTCTCTTTAAAAATATGATGGCAAAGGTTGCTGTTTAACCCCTTCAACCCCAGGCCTGTTTTCACCTTCATGCCCAGGCCATTTTTTGCAAATCTGACATGTGTCACTTTATGTGGTAATAACTTTGGAACGCTTTTACTTATCCAGGCCATTCTGAGATTGTTTTCTCGTCACATATTGTGCTTCACGACAGTAGTAAATTTGTGGCAAAATATTTCATTTTTATTTATAAAAAAATACTAAATTTACCAAAAATTTGGAAAAATTAGCAAATTTCCAAATTTCAATTTCTCAATTTTCAAAATAAATAGTAATACCTCCAAAAAATAATTATTTTACATTCCCCATATGTCTACTTTATGTTGGCATCATTTTATAAATGTCATTTTACTTTTTTAGGACGTTAGAGGGCTTATAAGTTTAGAAGCCATTTTTCAAATTTTCACCAAATTTTCCAACACACTGCTGCACACTGCTTTTCCAACACACTTTTTTTAAGCACCAATTCAGATATAAAGTGATTTTGAGGGGCTTACATAATGAAACCCAACCATAAATGACCCCTTTTTAGAAACTACACCCCTCAAATTATAAAAAAAAGGTCTGTTACAAACTTTGTTAACCCTTCAGGTGTTCCACAAGAATTAAAGGAAAATTTCACTTTTTTGGTAGATTATTCATGTTAATAATTTTTTTCTTGCAACACAGCAAGGGTTAACAGCAAACTAAACCTCACTATACGTTGCTCTGATTCTGCAGTTTACAGAAATACCCCATATGTGGTGGTAAACGTCTCTATGGGTTTGTGGCAGTGGTCAGAAGGAAAGAAGCGCCATACGGATTTTAGAGGCAGATTTTGCTAGAATGGTTTTTAGGCACCATTTTGTAATTGAGAGACCCTGAAGTACCCCTACAGTGGAAACCCTCAAAAAGTGACCCCATTTTGGAAACTACACCCTTCAAAGAATATATTAAGGGGGGTACTGGCCACTTTGACCCCTTTTACGGAATTTATGGAATTTGGAAACACTTGGCTGTGAAAATAAAAAGTTTCATTTCTTCCAATAAAATGTTGCTTTAGCCCCAATTTTTTTATTTTCATAAGGGGTAACAGGAGAAAAGCACCCCATAATTTGTTACCCATTTTCTCCTGAATGCGGCAACACCCAATATATGGTGGTAAACTGCTGTGCGGGTACATGGCAGGATGGAAGGAGTGCCATATGGATTTTGCAGAACAGATTTCGGGAGCCATTGATTTTTATTCGGGAGCCAATCAATGCGGGAGCCATTGATTTTTATTTTTTTGAGTTATTATGTGGGGGCTCATTTTTTGCAGGATGAGGTGATGTTTTTATTGGTACCATTTTGGGGTACATAACACTTTTTTATTGCTTGGTATTACACTTTTTGCGAGTCAAGGTGAAAAAAATAGCTGTTTTGGCATTGTTTTTAAAAAATGTTTTTTACAGCATTCACCTGAGGGGGCAAATCATGTGATATTTTTATAGAGCAGGTTGTTACGAACGCAGGGATACCCAATATGTCTACCATTTTTATTATTGTTAAGTTTTACACATTAAATGCCTTTTAGAACAGAATTAAATCTTGTTTATGTGCTGCCATTTTCAGAGAGCCATATTTTTTTAAATTTTTTGGCGATTCTCTTAGGTAGGGTATCAATTTTTGCGGGACAAGATGACGATTTGATTGGTACCATTTTGGGTTAAATACGCCTTTTTGATCGTCTGCTATTACACTTTTTGTGAGGCAAGAGGGGAAAAAATGGTTGTTTTGGCATAGTTTTTTTTTGCAGCATTCACCTGGGGGCCATCTCATGTAATATTTTTATAGAGCAGGTTGTTACAGACGTGGCGATACCCAATATGTCTAACTTTTTTATTTTAGGAAAGTTTTACACAATAGATTTATTTTTGAACAGAATAAAATCTTTTTTTTGTGCTGCCATTTCCTGAAAGCCATATTTTTTTTATTCTTTGGGCGATTGTCTTAGGTAAGGTATCTTTTTGGGTTAAATGCGCCTTTTTGATCGCCTGCTATTACACTTTTTGTGAGGCAAGAGGGAAAAAAATGGTTGTTTTGGCATAGTTTTTTTTTTAATTTTTTGCAGCATTCACCTGGGGGGCCATCTCATGTAATATTTTTATAGAGAAGGTTGTTACGGACGTGGCGATACCCAATATGTCTAACTTTTTTATTTTAGGAAAGTTTTACACAATAGATTTATTTTTGAACAGAATAAATTCTTTTTTTGTGTTGCCATTTCCTGAAAGCCATATTTTTTTTATTCTTTGGGCGATTGTCTCAGGTAGGGTATCATTTTTTGCGAGACGAGATGATTTTTTTAGTACCATTTTGGGGTAAATACGCCTTTTTGATCGCGTAATATTACACTTTTTGTGGGGGAAGGTGACCAAAAAATAGCTGTTTTGGCACGGTTTTTATTTTTTATTTTTTACTGTGTTCACTTGGTGGGATAGATCATGTGATATTTTTATAGAGCCGGTCGATACGGACGCAGCGATACCTAATATGCCTACTTTTTCTTTTTTTAACAATTTTTTTTACTTTTTTGGGGTGGAAAATGGCATTATTTTTTTTTACTTGAAACTTTTATTATTTTTTTTTACTTTATTTTTTAACTTTTTTTTCACCTTTTTACACTTTTTTTTAACTTTTGGGGGTTCTGATCCCCTTCAAAATGCATTACAATACTTTGTATTGTAATGCATTGGCTGTAAGTGTATTACTCACAGTAATGCCCCTTTCACACGAGCGGGAGACTCGCATGTCTCCCGCAACGCATCTACAGGGCTGGACTCGGCACGGACAGGGATCGCAGAGCATTATATGCGATCCCTGTCCGTGCCGAGTCCAGCCCTGTAGATGCGTTGCGGAAGACATGCGAGTCTCCCGCTCGTGTGAAAGGGGCATAATACTCTCACAGCCTGCTTCCTGTGCGATCCAGGGGGCTGGATCGCACAGGCTCGCAGGGATGGCAGCCACGATGCCTAAGCCATCGATGGCCCCCGCTCGGCATCCTGAACATGCGGCACACCTCATGTGCCGCGGTCAGCGCTGACCGCGGCACATGAAGGGTTAATGCGCCGGCATCGGTGTTTTCACCAATGCTGGCGCATTCCCCAGGGGTCCGGCACCTGGGCACAGCCGGACCCCCGCCTCTGATCGGGCGGGTGCAGGAGCTCAGTAATAGTACTGCGCTGGGCATTAACTCCCATCACGCAGCGCCGTACTATTACGGCGCTGGTCGTCAAGGGGTTAATACACATTCGCTGTTTAATACACATTCCCAAAACTTCTATGCGACATTCTTTTCTTTGAAAATTAAAAACCTCTTAAAGGGGTTGTTGGAGATTATTGATTGAGATTGATACAAATTTAACACAAGCACTGTAAAGCCTCATTCACACGTCCGTGTCCGTGCTCAAATCCGTGAGCAGGTGGTCAGTGAGGCATCCGTGAAGCTGTCCGTGAAGGATCCGTGTTGGGTCCATGTTTTGCCATCCGTGTTGCATCCGTGTTTCACTGACACTGAACAGCTGAAAAATAATTTTCAAAGCATCTCTTCTTAATGATACGTGAAACACGGATGCAACACGGATGGCATCCGTGAGGGATCCATGGTTTTCACGGACTCATTGACTATAATGGGCGTGAGGGATCCGGGAACACGGATCAAGATAGGACATGCATCCGTGCTAAAAACACTGACCCACGGACCGTGATGAAACACTGATGTCTGAATACTCACATTAAAATGAATGGGGACGTGTGCTGTCCGTGGGGAACACGTACAGCACACGTCCGTGAAACACTGACGTGTGAATGAGGCTTTATAGTCTGAAATAAGAAGAAATAAAAAATCATCTTATACTCACCCATTACTTCAAGGCTGTTCTCTGCAGCACTGCTCCGATCCTTCTGCTGCTTGTCTACAAACCTCAGCGGGAACAGGGTGGTATACGGCACATGACTGCTGCAGCCAATCATTGTCGTACGCTGAGATGCCAGAAATCTGAAATGCAGGGCTTGTTAAATGTACCTCATTGAGTCACATCACATTTTAATATACACTAATTTGGAGTGAAAGGAAGTAACTGCGAGTCAGCCTCGGTCGTAACCAGTTATCTAGCCTTAGCAGAAGAAAAGCAACCCTGGAGAATATGCGTATGTAGTGCAAACACACAGTAACAATGAATTATACTACATTTTACATTCCACTACACAAGAGACGATACACGTATCATCAGTGCATGTACAGGAAGCTATACATTATAGCGCTGACATGATTAATGTCATACCCTATATTAAGCTATTCCTGTCACCAGCTCTAATACATAATGAAGGGAATCATTACCGTAATGTCACAGAGTAACACAGATGACGGTGATAACTGTGCAGTACTTGGGCATTTCCATTATCTCAGCCAGCAGCAGAGTACTGTAGGGGTTACAGTGTCACACTGGAGACAGATACCACACTCTTGTACTTGGTAAACTCATCTATTTCACTCCTGGCGCCTGGCGGAACTTAATGGCATTAATCAGAGTTATAGGGGTCAGAGGACCCGAATCATAAAGATGTCTACTTTAGTGATCTCAAATCCACCTTGATTGTTCCTGTACATAGAGATCCCATATGAAGTTAGTCTAGGGTTTCCAATATGTAGTTCAGGCATTTGGCTTAAAGGGGGGTGTCCCTCAAAAATATTCTACAGTTTTCAAACCAATTTAGCATAGCCACTGAGTTATTCAATAAAATATATCTGTATAACGCCACCTGCCATTTGTTTTTTCTTATTTCTTTGACCTGCTCATTGAGAATGCCGCACATGCTCAGTTTCATCCTTCAACTGCCTCCTGAGCTGTTATAGGGAGAGCATGGACACGCCCCCTTAGCTGCAGCAGAAAAGACACTCCCCTGAGCTGTCAGCTTGATATAGATCTAGCAGAGCAATGAATTGGGAGATGCCTGGATCCATGTGAGGTACAGGGCTGGTTCTAGTTTTGTTAGAAAGTGGTTGTGATACTATATGATTTACATTTTTTACATTAGTCATGGGATAATCCCTTTAATGGAAATTCTGTATACCAGACACTGAGGATGAATGAAATTCTGTGCTGGTGTAATTTGCACCAAATTTATCAAATGTCACACAATGTTTGTTAAATTTGGTGCATCTTTAAACTTAACACTTTGTCTGTAGAGTATACAGCAGAGAAGGTGGAATCAGGGAAGCAAGGGAGGGTACTACGTATGTGAAACATCTTCCCTCCAGAGATTAGTACCATGGGCTAATTCGAGGAAGTGACAGGAAAACCACTTTAAGCACACACGTCTCCTCAAAAGCTATAATGCCCCTAAATTGCTTTTTCAAGGGCTTAGTTTTTGGCTCTTTCTTCAAATTGGCTGGATTTTCCCCCAGGAGTCACTAGCCCCTCCCTATGGGGAGGGTGGAGCAGCCTTTTCCTAGCAGTGGTATCCAAGAAGGGCTATTTAACCCCTTTTGTAGCCTACAGAGTGAAAAACAGACACAAAATACTAGCAGTAGGACACTGCAAACATATACACTCACCGGCCACTTTATTAGGTACACCATGCTAGTAACGGGTTAGACCCCCTTTTGCCTTCAGAACTGCCTCAATTCTTCGTGGCATAGATTCAACAAGGTGCTGGAAGCATTCCTCAGAGATTTTGGTCCATATTGACATGATGGCATCACACAGTTGCCGCAGATTTGTCGGCTGCACATCCATGATGCGAATCTCCCGTTCCACCACATCCCAAAGATGCTCTATTGGATTGAGATCTGGTGACTGTGGAGGCCATTTGAGTACAGTGAACTCATTGTCATGTTCAAGAAACCAGTCTGAGATGATTCCAGCTTTATGACATGGCGCATTATCCTGCTGAAAGTAGCCATCAGATGTTGGGTACATTGTGGTCATAAAGGGATGGACATGGTCAGCAACAATACTCAGGTAGGCTGTGGCGTTGCAACGATGCTCAATTGGTACCAAGGGGCCCAAAGAGTGCCAAGAAAATATTCCCCACACCATGACACCACCACCACCAGCTTGAACCGTTGATACAAGGCAGGATGGATCCATGCTTTCATGTTGTTGACGCCAAATTCTGACCCTACCATCCGAATGTCGCAGCAGAAATCGAGACTCATCAGACCAGGCAACGTTTTTCCAATCTTCTACTGTCCAATTTCGATGAGCTTGTGCAAATTGTAGCCTCAGTTTCCTGTTCTTAGCTGAAAGGAGTGGCACCCGGTGTGGTCTTCTGTTGCTGTAGCCCATCTGCCTCAAAGTTCGACGTACTGTGCGTTCAGAGATGCTCTTCTGCCTACCTTGGTTGTAACGGGTGGCAATTTGAGTCACTGTTGCCTTTCTATCAGCTCGAACCAGTCTGCCCATTCTCCTCTGACCTCTGGCATCAACAAGGCATCTCCGCCCACAGAACTGCCGCTCACTGGATGTTTTTTCTTTTTCGGACCATTCTCTGTAAACCCTAGAGATGGTTGTGCGTGAAAATCCCAGTAGATCAGCAGTTTCTGAAATACTCAGACCAGCCCTTCTGGCACCAACAACCATGCCACGTTCAAAGGCACTCAAATCACCTTTCTTCCCCATACTGATGCTCGGTTTGAACTGCAAGAGATTGTCTTGACCATGTCTACATGCCTAAATGCACTGAGTTGCCGCCATGTGATTGGCTGATTAGAAATTAAGTGTTAACGAGCAGTTGGACAGGTGTACCTAATAAAGTGGCCGGTGAGTGTATGTGCTGCTACTGGAGCGGCATGGATTTCAAGTCCAATGCTCATCCAGACTATCTGTACTGTACTGTTATACTTGAAACAAATACGTGAAACAAATGGCGTGGTTCCTACAAAGATTTAAATACAGCATGAAAAAATAGGTAGTTTTGTAATTTACATTCTGTTACAAAAATGTTCCACTTGTGAAATATTCTCTTTACTCATTATAATGGCTCTCCCTGGTGTTTAATCCATATAGTAATGTGCATATCCATCTACTGAGGTGGTCACACACGTTCTGTTTCATTCTTCAACTGCCACCAGCCATATCCACTATTAGAAGCTGTGACAATAACAGAGAGAAAGCTGCCCCAGAAAAGACACACCTCTTCAGAAAGGAACACATCCACTGAGCTGTCATAGCAAAAAAGAGGACAGACCCCTGAGAAAGAATATGCAACTCGAGTTGCCAACTTGAAATAAATCTAGCAGAGCAATTAATGCGAAGACTTCTGGATGTATGTGAGGTACAGGGCTGGTTCTAGCTTCGTTAGAAAGAGATTGTCATGTACTATATGATGTCTGATTTTCAGTTTTTACATCAATCATAGAAAACCCCTTTGTCTTTTAACAAAGATCAGAATGAACCTGCACTCCAACTTTTACAGGTGAACTTAATATGATCTTCTCTAAACTTTTGAATGCATATGTCCAACTGTTCAATGTTTCAGTACTTTTTGCACAACTTGCTGTTCTCTAACAAGGAGCGTAATGGCAAAATTCACAACAGGTGTTTGATTCATAAATCGCCCAATAACTTTTCTGGTTCAAATAGAATTGGTATTTAAACAGTCCTCCTCATCATGCCGTTCACATTTTGACATCATGAGACCAAGACGACACCTAACAATTGATCAACAGTACCTCTCCATTGCGAGGCTTCAAGCAGGATGTTCTCTGACGGAAGTGGAACTGAGCTAAGAGAGTCACAGAGTGTCATCAGCAGGTTGCAACAGAGATCCAGAGAGACCGGAAGAGTCACAGAAAGGCATAGAAATGGACATGCTTTGACCATATCCCACACTCATGACAGCTTGAACAATGCCACACAACTCCAGTAACATTTAAGGGAGATGAGAGACACCCAAGCGTCACGTCAGACCATTCAAAACCATTTACATCAGCGTGGCCATTGTGCTTGACGACCTGCAAGGGTACTAGTGTTGAGCGAGCATGCTCGGCCGAACCCGCTGTTCGGCCGAGCATACCTACGCTTGGGTCCGCTCGGTGTTCGGCCGAACACCAAGTGTACTCAAGCGCAATGCTCGAGTCTCTTCCCCACACTGTAATGTTGATTTGTACGCTAATGCGTACGAATTTGTATGCTAATGCATACGAATTTGTACACTAATGCGTACGCGTTTTGTACACTAATGCATACACATTTTTGTACGCTGATGTGTACGCATTGTACACTGATGTGTACGCATTGTGCGCTAATGCGTATGCATTGTGCGCTAATGCGTACAAATTCAGTTAATTAGCATACTTTTACGAGTGAAAGGAGTAAAAGAGGAGAAGTCGCGATTCTGACCTTTTTCTATTAACCAGACACCCTCCCCTCTTCCGAGCGGGGGGTGCCTGGTTTAGTCCCATTGACTAACATTATGCCCGGGTGCTCGGCCGAGCACTCGAGCAACCCCTAGTGCTCGGCCAGAGCACCCGAGCATACAAGCACAGAGGTGCTCGCTCAACACTAAAGGGTACCTGACCACAGGGGTCATCGTCTTGTATGGGCCAGGGGGCATCTACGCTGAACGAGGGACCAGTGGGCCTCAGTGCTGTTCACTGATGAAAGTCAATTCACCCTGAGCAGAAATAATGGCCGCCAACGATTTTGGAGACATCAAGGAAAGCACAATGCATCAGACACTGTTGTCACTAGACAAATGGTGGTGTTACAGTGTGAGCAGGTGTGTCTAGTCAATACAGAACTGCCCTACACTTTGTGAATGGTACAGTGACAAGCCCATACTACTTGAAGAACATCATTAATCCAGTCATTGTGCCTCTGCATGTACAACACAGGCCTAATTTCATCTTTATGGATGACAATACATCAGCTCATCGAGGTTGCATCATTAGAGAGCGGCTGCTGTAGACTGGGGTACCTCAAATGGAGTGGCTGCACTTTCTCCAGACCTGAATCCCATTGAAAACCTATTGGATCAGCTGAGTCATCGTGTAGAGGCTCGTAACTCTGTACCCCAGAACCTCAATGACCCGAGAGCTGCCTTTCTAGAAGAGCGGAATGCCATGCCACAGCAGACAAGAAGTCGACTTGTGAACAGCATGAGACGTCGTTGTCAAGCTGTAATTGATGCTCAAGGCCACATGACAAGTTTTTGAGACATTTACATTTTTTGTGGGGATATACCCAACACTGTTGTTGGCTTTTGTTTCAATAAATTGTTTGAGATGAGGAAATCACCATTGCTGCTTCTACTTAAATGCTTTACTTTCATGATTTATCTGTAGTGTGAACTTTTTATGTTTTCCATAAATTTCATCCGAAAGCCAAATATCCCTAACTTTTTGTGAGACTATATATATACACATTTGATTGATGGTCTCTTTCAGTAAATTTTTTGTCACTAGTACAATAATGTATTACACTCAGAGGACCCTTTAAAAAAGTACAAAACCCAACAAACTGTTGCAACTACTTTTGGTGTGACCAAGAATGACGCACATGAAAGGATAAAAGTAAAAGGACAGTCGTGGACAGTGACTAGAAGATACGCCTTCATTCTCCTTCAGGTTTAATAGAGGCAATCGTGTTTCAGCTCAGAGAACAGTCATTCTGACACACATGTACAGGGGTTTTATCAGCACAGAAATGTGTGAAATGTTGAAATATTCGTAACATTTTAGAGCCTGTGGCGACAGAAGGTGTTCATAAAAAAGGCAATTTGGTAAAAACAATTTTTTTGCTGCAGAATCCTCAGCAAATCAAGTAAAATGGAAAATTGCCAAATTTCCGGTACAATGCTGCATTCATGTAGTGATGTGGAAATCTGCCAAAGATGTTATCTTCCCCGGCACAGAAATAAAGATCCCTCACCTGTCTGTCTGGCATTAGTGTCACATGGGTAACGTGCCATCCTGCCACCTCCAGCACGAGGAAACGTGCGCATTGTCTCATGCCCTGCCGCACATTGTCTACTCATTTATTCTCCTGACTCAGAGCTGTCATGCGTCACTTCTATTGTTTGGAGGGCGTGATACAGAATTGCATGCCGTTTCCACTTGGTTGAGCAGATCACAGAACAGATTTATTCTGATGACGGTAAGTATTTCTCTGATTTTCTCCACTGCCAACTGCATCAATACTCCTGCTGCCAAGTCTCATCCTACAACATATTCTTTTAATCCGCCCCGCTTTCTTTCTACACAGCGATCCTCATGCCAGGTCCTGCTGTCTTCACCCGTGAACATCTCAAAAATTGGCTTCTTAACAGCCTTCTATACCACAAAAGCTCAAATCCACTTGTCTCCTGCATCTAGAGCGCTGCCATCTCATCTAAGCCAGCCATGTTCATACCTGTCCCTTATCTGATATACGTGCCCACCGTACAAATCGCTGGACTAACTTCTAGTTATTCAAGCACCAATTCTCAACTAAATCCCTTAGTCATGCAGCCTACTATTAAAGGCCTCTTTACACAAGCCAATTTTGCAGGCGATTGTCATGAAGGAAGTATTCCATCCTGCCAATCACCTGCTCGTCAGTGGAGGAGACTGCTGCATTTGCAGTGATCTCCTCCACAGTACAGTTTCTAATACCATCGTTCTTTCCACACAGAATTATTGTTTGCCAGCTGCAGAGCGTGGTCACACTGCACAATCTGCTACCTACAAACAAACATTTTTATGACCGTATGACGGATGCGATTACCCAATGAACGAGCCTTCATTTCCACCGCCAGATAATCACTAACAGTCGTTCCTATGAACACTCACTAGCGATTATCTGGCAGATTCTCGGCCTGTGTAAAGGGCTCTTAAGGAACATTTACACAAGCCGAAGGATCGGACAATTCCTCCTTATCATTGAAGGTGAAGAACTGCATTTACATGCAGCAATCACCTCCATTGTATGGGGAGGAGAGATGCTCATTCATCGGATGTTCTGCAGCACCTTTACATGCGCTAATTATTAGGAACAAGCGTTCATACTAACATTTGTTCCTGATAATCAGCCTGAAAATCCAGCATAACATTTTAGTGGTAATTCTTTGCCCTCTCTGATTTCTACACTTAGCTCATGGCTATCCTATCTCTTCTTCTTGATAAATCACAAAAAGGGGACTGATCATTCAAGGGGTTGTGTCACAAAACATATTCTACATTTTTCAAACCAGCACCTGGATCTGAATACTTTTGTAATTGCATGTAATTAAAATTGTGTATAGTCTCTGAGCTATTCAATAAAATGTATCTGTATAGCGTCACCTGCTGTTTATTCTTTTCCTTATATTTTGTCTGTCTCACTGAGGTGGTCGCATATGCTCAGTTTAAGGGCTCATTCAGACGGCCGTATGATGTCCGCAAAAATACGGATCCGTTTTTTTGCGGATGTCCGCAAAAAAACGGATAGCATTCCGTTTTTTTGCGGACCCATATACTTCAATGGGGCTATGTCCTGATTTTCACGGACAAGTATAGGACATGTTTCAGTGTTTTTGCGGAGCTGTGGAAGGGAAAAAAGGGCCCCATAGAAGTGAATGTGGCAGCATCTAATCCGCAAAAAAACGGATCCGTATTTTTGCGGATAGCATACGGTCGTCTGAATGAGCCCTAATATATATATGTTCTGTTAGAAGCTGTGGCAGATACAGGGAGAGAGCTGCAGCAGAAAGGAAACGCATTCTGGGCTGCCTCTAGCAGACTAAGCAGAGTAATTGGAGCAGTGAATGTGATCCATGGGAGGTACAGGGCTGGTTCTAGCTTTGTTAGGCCTCATTCACACGAACGTGTGCCGACTGGGCACGTGCTGCAGACCACAATACAGAGTAATGAGAGAAAATAAAGATGATATAGAGAATAAAGAGTATAATAAATGAGTAAGGTAATTCAGTCTGATAAATCTAAGCTGCAGTAGCAGACACAAGGCATGGCTGGTTTCTGGTGTCAGGTGTACTTGAACATAGGACATATTGACAGCTCTGTATTGTGAGACTGGGAGCTGTGTACTTAACATGTGGCTCCCATCATATGACGCCATCATAATAGAGAGCTAGTACGGACTATAAGACAAGAAAAGCATAAGGATGTGGAGTAGTGTCACACCTGGGCGCTTGTGCACAGGACACCCTCCCCCCCTTCATTCTGTCATTAGAATAGCCCAATCATACATGGTGAGAATAAGTATTTGTTCTAGATAAATAATTCTTTCTGTGATAAGCAGGATCATTCTCGTCATGCTCTTTCCCCGTCTTTTATTGTGCACATAATCTCGTTCCTTAGGCTGAGTCATCACTCAGATAATTGAATTGTTTCTTAATTAAGCCTGCCCATTTTAATTACCTGCTGTTGAATCTCTGAGTGTCACATTGCCTCTATCTACAAGTCTAAGGCTACTTTCACACTAGCGTTTTTAAATTCCGGTATTGAGTTCCGTTATAGGGGCTCAATACCGGAAAAAAACGCTTCAGTTTTGTCCCCATTCATTGTCAATGGGGACAAAACTGAACTGAAGACAACGGAATGCTCCTGAAAGCATTCCGTTCCGTCTTCAGACCGGAGGACAAACCGCAGCATGCTGCGGTTTGCTCTCCGGTCCAGGCATCCGCACCAAGACGGATCCGGAATGACCCCCAATGCAAGTCAATGGGGACGGATCCGTTTGGTGTGGACACACCAGTAATCCGGATCTGTCCTCCATTGATTTCCAATGGGGGGTCATTCCGGATCCGGCATACATACACACAGACATACATACAAACAAACATACAGACATACATACAAACATACAGACATACATACATACTCACATACTCCCGGGACGCCGACAGAACGTCTTCACGCGCCTCCTGCGCGCTGCGATGACATTTCCCCACTGCGCCCAGCAGAGGGCGCTGTGGGGAATCGTCATCACTGCGCGCAGGAGGCGCGTGAAGACGTTCTGCCGGCGTCCCGGGAGTATGTGAGTATGTATGTATGTCTGTATGTATGTCTGTATGTATGTCTGTGTCTTGTTTTAATGTGTGTCATGTGTGGGGCCGGAGCGCTGCTCCGGCTCCACACATGTATAGCGTTAGCACGGATCCTTTGGCACCCTTTAGGTGCCGGATCCGTGCTAACGCTAGTGTGAAAGTAGCCTAAGGCCCAGGAAACACAATGGGGAGATTTATCAAAACTGGTGTAAAGTAAAACTGGCTTAGTTGCCCCCAGCAACCAATTGGATTCCACCTTTTGTTTTTGACAGCTCTTTTGGAAAATGAAAGGTGGAATCTGATTGGTTGACATGGGCAACTAAGGAAATTTTCCTTAGTTGTATTTTTCATAAATCTCCCCGAATGCTGCCCTACTGTATACCTCCCAATTTGTGAAGAGGGAAACTATGTACAGCGCGCAAGGCGCACCGCATCAAATTTTCCCACACTAGGCCATGCCTCTAACTCCACCGAAAACATAACTAAACACCTAATCCCACCCAGTCCCCTAAATGTCCCCACATAGTATTTATTCCCCCTTTATGCCACCACACAGTATTTATGCCCACATTGTCCCCTTCACAGAGTAGGACCAGATATGTTCTCCCTCACAGCAGTTATAGCAGTTATGTCCAGATATGTGCCCTCTCACAGTAGTTATGCCTTGATATGTGCCCTCTCACAATAATATCCTCCTCACAGTACCAATGCCCAAATATTTGGCCCCTTACAGTACTATGCCCAGTTGTGCCCCCTCACAGTAATATGCCCAACTGTGCCACCTCACAGTAATATGCCCAGTTATGTTCCCCCTCACAGTAATATGCCCAGTGGTGCCCCCTCACAGTAATATGCCCAGTTATGTTCCCCCTCACAGTAATATGCCCAGAATTGTGCCCCCTCACAGTAATATGCCCAGGGTTGTGCCCCCTCACAGTAATATGCTCAGAAGAGCAGAAGCTGATTCCTGGGCCCACACTACTGAATGGTGAAGTGGTGAGCGGATGGCTGCCTGCTTCCCCTTTAAAAGCAACTGTTTCTGCGTCCTAAGGATGCAGACTGCTGAGAGCAGGACATACCTCAGCCGTTCTGGGACAGCGGGACAGCAACCAAAATCTGAGACTGTTCTGCCAGATATGAGATTGTTGGCAGCAATGCTAAAGTTCCCCATGTATGTAAAAGAAAAGACTGTAGGACCAGTTGACTATTCTATGTGTATGGGGAACTCCTGACTTTTCCTGGATGCTGTTTGCAGGGGAGATAATCTGCTGCCAGAGGTCTATGGCAGTCCATTATTGTCTTCTCTACATTGACAAAACATGCATTCTCGGCAGAACTGAGCATGCACTTGTATAGGAAATGCTGTCAGCCAAACAGGTATTTGGCCAACAGTTGCTGCACGTCTATGGGCACCTTAAAGGGTTATTCCGATATTAGACAATGAGGGTTATCGCTAGGATATGCCCCCATTGTCTAATAGCAGCCCTCCATTCTTTTGTATGGGGCCGCCGAAAATAACCGAGCACTGGCTCAGCTATTTCCGTCAACTACATAGAAATGAATGGGAGCGGTGGCCACGCATACGTGGTGCGCTCCCATTCATTTCTAAGGGAGCAGCGGGGAGTTGTGCCTGGTGGTCCTCCAGGCGCAGCAGTCCCCCTCCATTTTCGATATAGGTGCGGGTCCTAGCGATATGCCCCCATTGTCTAAGATGGGAATACCCCTTTAATTCTAACTATTTACCATTTAGTGAAAGCGGAGAGAACACAAGCAATGCAGAGAAGGAGAACATTATAAAGCATGGCAGTCACTTGGCTCTACTACATAGCGGCAGACATGTCTCCAGACACTAATACATGTAATCTGGGGGAAAAGTCATTCTGTAGAAGGGCAGCATGTATAATGGGGATGTCATGCTGAGTTCAGACTCCTGGGGGTGGGTTTCATGTCCAACAGCGAATACTGCTGATTATGGCTGATTTTTAACTGCAGTTGGAGGATGCAGTGACTAATGCAAATCATTGAGCTGCTACACGGAGATACAAAGTTGTCAGCTAAGCCGTCTGTTTGTGTTCTGACTTGCTGCTTGTTTCATGTAGGAACCATGAAGCTTTCTGCAGAATTAAGAGAATAAATACTTTTGTCGTACTGTTTAGAAATTGTACCATTCTGAGTCACTATATAGAAAAGACCATAGCTGCTATAAAACTTTTTTGGTGTGACCACATGGCACAGTCTTGGGTGTTTCTGGTGCAACCATGCTGCAATCTAGTACAGCACCACCAATTATGCCAGAGCTGCCCCTTATGTAACTAATGAAGACCGCACTATATAGCCGGTCGCGTGGTATTGAAAGTGTGTTGCAGCCATTAACAATGCAGACCAGCTATACAGTGCAGTCTTCACTAAATAAGAGGCAGCTGCGGCGTAATTGGCCATGTGATACTCGATTGCAGCGTGGCCTCGCCTCAAACGCCCCAGGACCTCGCCATGTGGTCGTAACCTTATAAAGCCTAGGTGCTGAAGACTGTAAATTTAAAGCAGCGTTGTATCCCAGCTTAGACTTGTGAGGCTATATGCAGCATCTCCCTGAGGGGCCAGTGTAGAGCATACCTCCCAACCGTCCCAGATCCAGCGGGACAGTCCCGGATTGCAGTGGTTGTCCCGCTGTCCCGGAACGGGGGAGGTATGTCCCGGTTTATGGCAGCTGTCCCTGCGTCCATAAGACGCTGAGACAGTTGCCTGTATGTCGATGAAGCAGAGAGCCAGCATCGGCTCGCTGCTTCATCCATTCTCCCTCCCGTCCCCCCTGCAGGCTCTCCCATACCTCTCTGCCGCTCTCCACACCTTTGGTCTGGGCGGGGGTGGGGCCGACCCACAGTCAGCCTTGGCTCCGCCCCCTTCAGACTAGAGAAGGCGACGTCCTGCTGGTGATGCTGCTAGGAACAAGGTAAGTTTATGGTGTTTATTTTTTTCAACTTTCTGTGAGTGGCACAATATTACTGGGGAGCACAATGTGGGCATACTACTGGGGGCACAACATAAACTGGGGAGCACAATGTGGGCACATTACTGGGGGCAAAACATTACTGGGGCACAATGTGGGCACATTACTGGGGGCACAACATTACTGGGGAGCACAATGTGGGCATATTACAGGGGTGCACAATGTGGGCATATTACAGGGGGGCACAATGTGGGCATATTACTGGGGGGCACAATGTGGGCATATTATAGGGGGGCACAGCTGGGCATATTACTGGGGACACAGCTGGTCATATTACTGGGGGCACAGCTGGTCATATTACTGGGAGCACGTAACAGGGCATATTACTGGGGGCACGTAACAGGGCATATTACTGGGGGCACGTAACAGGGCATATTATTGGAGGCACGTAACAGGGCATATTATTGGAGGCACGTAACAGGGCATATTACTGGGGGCACATAACAGGGCATATTACTCGGGGCACATAACTGGGCATATTACTGGGGGCACATAACTGGGCATATTACTGGGGGCACATAACTGAGCATATTACTGGGGGCACATAACTGAGCATATTACTGGGGGCACATAACTAGGCATATTAATGGGGGCACATAACTAGGGGATAATTACTATGTGGGGCAGTAAGGGGACTGGGTTTGATTAGGTGTATAGTTATGTTTTGGGCAGAGTTAGAGGCGTTTCCTAGTGCCAAAAAAATTTGCAGCGGCACGCTTTGCGCGCAGCACAATTTGTCCCTCTTTCTCCATTTCCAAAGTTGGGAGGTATGGTGTAGAGGATAGGAGTGGTATGGCCCTGTGTTGTGTCAAAGTGAACTCCCTCAGGCTATTGCTTCGTGGAGATTGGTGCACTGGAATAAGAGTATTGAAGAATGAGGCCAGAGCTGAACGCAAACAAGTCTTGTTTACTAAGTGCAACATAGTACTTGAAATACATATAGCAGCAGCAGGCTTAAAGTGAAATTCCTCCCTGGCACCGGCCCCCTGGACTCTCATTGCATTCAGTGGTAGCCATTTGGCACCAGGTGAGGTATAGAGTGGGCTCAGCATGCATGTTGGTACCTGCATTCACTGAATTTAATGGAGGCCATTTTGGCACCAAAAACGATAAAAAAGCAGAGTGGACCCAGCATGCATTTGGAACCTGCACTCCCTGAATTTTATGGTGGCTGTCATGGCACATAACAGGTAGCATTTAGTGTAAAGTTCCCATCTTACAGAGATTGCCTTGACGTTTGGCAGATGGGCTCAAATGGTTTTGTGCGAAGTGTATTTGCCAAGAATCTCAGGTTTACTAAACAAGCATAGCATTAGCACCAGAATATTTACTATTACTATGGCGTTTTTGTACTTTATTTGGTTTGCAGAGCATGGATATGGGAGCAGGTTGGCTGGTGGTAATTCAGCACGACTACAGGTTGTTTGGTGATGGGTGGTTTTTCTCTGTTCCCTCACCTTACAGCAGTGTCTGTAGATGCAGAAGTAGTAGGTCACTCTGCTGTGTGGACTCTTTACTTGAGGGAAAATTTAAGTAGTTATATCTATGGAGTTTGTAACGGGTGCAGGAGCTCTGCAGGCTGCATCCTCTCCTCTCTGAGGATTCTCAGGAACGCCACCTCTTGGCAGGAAGCAGGACCAGCCCACTCCCACCAAAAGAGGAGGAACAGGGTAGTTAACCATGTTCCTGCTAACCTTTCTTGCTGAGAACTATGGCCAGAAATAAGCAGTAAAATACATTAAATAACAATATAAACAATTTGTATTACCCCCAGGTCTGGGATACTACTTATGCATACTTAAAGAGAACCTGTCATCTCCGAAACACACCCTGAACTAGAGTAAGCGGTGTATAGTGCAAGTGATGTCGAATCCGGTTATGTAATTTTTATCTTCATACTCACTTGCATTCTGACTCTGTGCTCTGACAAACCGTCAGTAAAATGCATTGACAGGACTCTTCTTTCTCCATTATGTGAGTGAGCACCGGAGTCCACTGAGTGCATTTTACAGCCGGTTTGTGGGAGCACAGCGTCAGAATGGAAGTGAGTATGAAGATAAAACTTACATAATCGGATTCAGCATCACTTACACTATACAACGCTTACTCTAGTTCAGGGGGTGTTTCGGAGATGACAGGTTCCCTTTAAGTTATCGGGTGCAAGTCCACTTGGGTTTGCGGCATGATATTTAAAAATTGCTCCCTATTATAAGTCACTCAGGTCAGATTCCATCATATTTGACCTGAACAATATATGGTTTGTGCAAAGTGACCCCTGGGTACCAAACATTCAAGGTGCCTCAAGGCACAGAAGTGTTTGAGAGTATTGCATGACACACAACAGGCTTCTGAATGCAATTAGGATTCCCCTAGTTGCTTTTACACAAACATACTGTGAGATTTGGTGTAAAATACCCCTTGCTGTGAAGGGTTAAGGGCAATTGCTTAAAGGGGTTCTGCAGTTGTTTAAAACTGATGATCTATCCTCTGGATAGATCATCAGCCGATCAGCTGTTTGAGAAGGCAGCGGCGCTGCAGGAGCGCCGCGGCCTTCTCTCTGTTTACCGCAGGCCCAGTGACGTCACGACTAGTATCACTGGCCTGGGCGGGGCTAAACTCTGTTCACAAGAATGGCGCTTAGCCCCGCCCAGGCCAGTGACAGTAGTCGTGACGTCACTGGGCCTAAGGAAAACACAGAGAAGGCCGCAGCGCTCCTGGAGCGCCGCTGCCTTCTCAAACAGCTGATCGGCAGGGGTCCCGGGTGTCAGACCCCTGCCGATCAGATGCTGATGATCTATCCAGAGGATAGATCATCAGTTTTAAACAACTGCAGAATCCCTTTAATTTTCCAAAACATATGCTATAAAGCTATTACTGCAAAAACAAACCAGACAAGACAGAGAGTCTGTGTTCAAATGAAAAAGATGTTGCTATAAAATATTCAGAAATGAAAAAACACAGGGAGGGATCGGCTGGGGACTATGCCTCCTTCCTGCAGCTGCTCTCACATACATTAAAAGACTGGAACAAACGCCAATGAAAAGCACTTTCTCGCTGGATGTAAGGCAGGCATAATAAATTCTATTTAAATCCACACACACATATGCATTAGTCAGTACGCTCTGTGCAAACAGCACTTGTCATACAAATTACAGCAAATCATTTCATTTACATACTTCAGTTTCTCAATCCAGGCCTACTGAACACTATAGGTAACAGACTGTAGCGGCTTTATCACTTATAGTGGTGACATGGGGCGCCTTTTATTGTAAACATCTCATTGAGAGGGGGAAACATTCACAAGTCACAGCTGGATATGATAACACATCACCCCGCCGTACATGTTATAACATATATACATACAGAGGTCCCTCAAGATATAATATTATGTTTCCAGGACGACCATTGTATGTTGAAACCATTGTAACATAGTAACATAGTAACATAGTTTATAAGGCCGAAAAAAGACATCTGTCCATCCAGTTCGGCCTGATATCCTACAAGTTGATCCAGAGGAAGGCAAAAAACCCCTGTGAGGTAGAAGACAATTTTCCTCACTTTAGGGGAAACAATTCCTTCCCGACTCCAATCAGGCAATCAGAATAACTCCCTGAATCAACTACCCATCTCTAGTAACTATAACCTGTAATATTATTACCCTCCAGAAATACATCCAGGCCTCTCTTGAACTCTTTTAGTGAACTCACCATCACCACCTCCTCGGGCAGAGAGTTCCATAGTCTCACTGCTCTTACAGTAAAGAATCCTCTTCTATGTTTGTGTACAAACCTTCTTTCCTCCAGACGCAGAGGATGTCCCCTCGTCACAGTCACAGTCCTCGGGATAAATAGATGATGGGAGAGATCCCTTTACTGACCCCTGATATATTTATACATAGTTATTAGATCTCCCCTCAGTCTTTTTTCTAAAGTGAATAACCCTAATTTTGATAATCTTTCTGGGTACTGTAGTCCACCCATTCCAGTTATTACTTTAGTTTCCCTCCTCTAACCCTCTCCAGCTCTATGTCTGACTTGTTCACAGGAGCCCAGAACTGTACACAGTACTCCATGAGTGGTCTGACTAGTGATTTGTAAAGTGGCAGGACATCTATGCCCCTTTTGATGCAAGCCATTATTTTATTGGCCTTGACAGCAGCTGTCTGACACTGGTTTCTGCAGCTTAGTTTGCTGTTTACTAAAATTCCTAGGTCCTTTTCCATGTCAGTGTTACCCAGTGTTTTACCATTTAGTATGTACTGGTGACTTGCATTATTCCTTCCCATGTGCATAACCTTACATTTGTCAGTGTTAAACCTCATCTGCCACTTCTCTGCCCAAGCCTCCAGTCTATCCAGATCCATCTGTAGCAGTGTACTGTCCTCTTCTGTAAGTTGAGTAATTGGTTCCAAAGTCCCAAAATGTCAGCCAAGATAAGAGAAAATGAATATTTAAGAAAAATAAGCAGATAACTAAGACAGATAAAACAAGTCCTTACATATAACAGTCAGGAATAGCTGCTAACTAGCAACTAATATAGGTATTTTACCAGAGAGGTGGCCTTGATTGGTTGGAGCTGAGTCTGAGACATTGTATATTCAGTCTAGTTTCAACTTACGATGGGTCAGAAAAGACCATTGTATGTTGAAAATATTGTATCCTGAGGCCATTGTATCCTGAGGGATCACTGTACTTATATATACACATATCTTTCTGTTGTAATGATACAGGGTGTTTAGCGGTACATTTGGAGTTACTGATCATAGTGGAGAAAAGCATACGTGCTACATGAAATGACTACTACTTTGGCTACATTGTGTTTTTAAAAAGTTGTACTAATCTTCTCTCTTGTTTCTCTGTCTTCTCCTCCCTTGTCTACCTCCTCTACCTTCTGGTCTTCCCTCTCAGCTGACCTACCTCCCCTCTCCATGGGGTGTTTGCCGATTTTCCGAACTGGGTTCAGATTTTTTCCCAGTATACAGTATCTCAGGATGCAGGATTGACTGTGAGACCAGATACATTGTCGAGAACTGCAACTGCAAAATGGTACACATGCCAGGTGAGGTGGCCACCTACAGATGTCTGAATCTGGTAGAAAACCTTGCTAGGCTCCAGCATAGTAGCCAATAAGTCAGGAGACATGTGTTTCTTTAGATTTTTGTATAATATACTGTATTCCATAGACAATTTAATGACATGCTGGTGATAAAAAATGTCTCTGCGTTTCCAGGTGATGCTCCCTTCTGCACGCCAGAGCAGTACAAGGAATGTGCCGAGCCGGCCCTGAGTGAGTCATGCACCTCACAGCAGAACACAAAGACTAATCCGTACTCAAAAAATACACTGCACGCAGCACATTTATACACACAGACCTCTGGCTAGCTCTATTTTTAAAGGGAGAATCTTTGGATGAATAAATGATGATAATACCGTTTCTTCACACCGGATTCATTGGGACACATTTATCAAACAAAAGTCATGTGCACCATCTTAGATTTGAAAAATGATGCATCAAAGCCTGCAAAGGTCTTGCCAAATGTATTATGGACTGGCACTAAATACTGGTGTGCATGGTTGACATGGCATAAGGAGGCCTGAAGTTGTGCCATATGTACTATGTCAGTGTGCACGACAGGAAATTGTTTCCAAGTGTGTTTTTTATGACATAATTGATTAATCTGGCACTATATGACTTACAATTAGGGATACATACTGTGTATATAATATTATAAATCATAACTAAAAATGAATGTGAAAGAATAAACCTAGGAAAATGTTTATGTGAAAGGGACTTTCCTTGTGGAAAGACTTCTTGAATTTGTCAATGTATGAATCCAGAAACTGGGTATCACGTCTGATATGGCAGGTAACAGACGTGCGGCGCAGAGGGGAGGGAATCTGAGTACTGTTCCACTAGGGAGAGGGAGGAGTGGTGACCCCTAGCTCACCTGGCACTGGCTGCCTTGACGTCCCTGATGAGCTGCTAACCTGTACGCCAATCACAAGTCTCGTCCCTGGCTTACCCTGAAATAAGCCCTACATAGTGAATAGGGTGCCCTAGTCCTCACCACTGACACCTAGGGCAACAACAGGGAAAGGACAAACAGCACAAACACAATAAACAATCCCCGAAGGGAGACAACAACAGGAGAGAACCGGAGATCTGACAGCACCAGTTCCAACAGCTCAACAGCAACAGTTGTCCCAACTCCACCTGAGGTCAGAATAGAGTATCAGGAAAATAGAAATCCCTACTTCCCTGTAAAGTATTTCCTCCTATTTCATGCCTCCTATATTCATTTACTGTATGTGGACAGTGATGGCATATATGCAGTCTTATGTCCCCTTAGAACAGGAAACCGGGAGTGCCTACAGTAGGTCTTGGGATCAGTGATGGTCGCAGCTGATGGATCCATACTGATCTGAGGTTCATTACATATACTGTACTAATAAACTTTTCATGGAAATCCCATTTAAAATGACATATTATTTAGAGCCAAGTGCCTTCTACCTAACGTTTATGTCATTTATTCTCTGGCTCCTCAAAGCATTGTGTTGGGTTCTATTGTTTGACTAAGACACAGGGCACATAGAGACAATATAAGATTGTGTCAGCTCTTGAACAGTCATTTGCCGGCTATTCATATGCTGGGAGATAACGTGTATTAGATGTGTATGGCTCACACACCTGAGCTATTGAGCATACCTCTTGAGTAATTAGCATCTTCTAGCTCACACAATACACATCTGATGAAATGTTGTGTAGAAGAGTCATCACATCTCCAATTGCCGCTAATACCCTACATATCGCATACGAGCAAATTATGTCATGCCACCTTCTTATGGAAATCAGCCTTCATTTATTGAGGTTTATTCTTTAAGTAGGGTAATTACTTTGGTCTGAAATCAGTTTTTCCTCATTTAACCAGTGTAATTATTAGTACATCATTTCTATTCAGCTTCAGAGAATTTAATTATATCTGATCATTCAATAAAGGGAGAAACAAAGAATTTGACTTTCTGAACTCCTGATCGATAGATTACACTCTTTTTTTTCTCTCTCTTCCCAGATGGAGCATAAATTTACAATCCCACAATTAGCTAATTTTACATATAAGAATCACTAATTTGATGACAGATAATGAGCAGTGTATCATCTCCATTAATCTGTCATCCCCATCACAATGAAGTCTTGGCCTTCTGCACACAGCCTGCTATGGGTTCCTACTCAAGCTCCATGTGCCTCAGAATCTAATAGGGAACCACAAAACCACAAAGATTTCTTTCTGTATGAGCCTGTGCAGTAGTGTTGCATGTTCCATCACGTGCCTTATTACCAAAGTATTCTCCCCCCAAAAAACTTTGCTATTAGGAAATAAAAAGATAGGTCATGGAGAATGTAAGGACTCCATGTAGAACAATCTGCTATGTATGTGAGGCCTAGAATTCAACTATGGATCAAGATCCGATCCCAGGGGCGGTAAATATCCTGGCGAGACGATGCACAGGGGGCCGCCTGGGCCCTCCTCACTGCCAGCCAGTGGAAGTTTTTGGTGATGTATTTTGTGCTGCTGGCAGTATTTTGTGATGGACTGTGGTATTCGGCTCTGTTGGGGTGGTATAATGTGCCACAATATGGTATTGCTGGCCCTGCCTTCCATCAATTTGGACCCAACTACAAAACAGGGCCACTTTGTCTTTTTTCCAGGGCCACTTTAAGTTCCCAGTCTGTCCTTGTCTGATTCCATCATTGCCACTAAATATACAGCCTGTGCACAGAGGAGTTCTAAGTCAACTATGTGCATGAGCCATTAGATTGCCAGTGGAAGTTTGTTTCTATACTAGTGTTATTGACTAGGGGGCCGATGTGTCAGGCAATTATTGGGAACAAAGTAACCTCAATGAAGATGAAGACTGCATTAAATGCAGCAATAGTTTCAGCTGAATGGGGACTAAACAATCACTTACAATGATCTTTTGTCCCCTAGAAAAGCATTTTTCCTAGGCAAAAGATTGTTGTTTAGACAGCCCGATCTGCTGTAACGGAACGATGATTTTTGGAACAACACAATTACCCGATGAACGAGCAGACCATCATCTTATACACAGGCCAGTTATCAGGAACAAGTGTTTCTACAAATGCTTATCCCTGATTATCGGTCAGATATTGCAAGGTGTACTAATTCAGCAGAAAAAGCCAAGCTGCAATGGATTCCACCCCATACGTTGACGGGGTCAGCCATATTTCCTTAAATCACAATTAGCATGCTGAGGATTTTGAAAATCTGCAACAAGCAGAACATTTCTGCTACATTTTGATGCTGTTTTCCAAACCCCATCCATCTGCTTTGTACAGATGTGTACTTGAAACCTCTGATGATTATAAAAGTAGACTTAGAAAGGAAACAGAGATATTTGAGTTAAAAGCATGTTACTGGTTTATGATTCTGTTTGAGAAAACCTAATCCCTTTAAGACCATACTAGTTCCACATCATGTGCCAACTCCCCTGCAGCCTCTTTTTTTTACCCATAAACTAGTTTGAGACAAATCTACTGCATAATTCAGCACGCTGCGAGTCACCGCACAGCAGCGGTCTGCTTCTCCATCCAGCACACTGCCATTAAAGGTTGTCATGCTCTCATTTTACCGTACCCTCGTCTTCAATTTGTCATTTGCATAGATTCTTTTGCTAACGTGCAAACAGTGAAGAGGCGGAAATCAATGGCCACTAATCAATGTTTCCCTCTGTCTGAAGGTATACTTACAGAGAAGGATGCCGGATTCTGTATGTGCACAATGCCCTGTAATCTTACCAGATACAACAAGGAGCTGTCCATGGTGAAAATCCCCAGCAAGACATCTGCCAAGTACTTGGAAAAGAAATTTAATAAGTCGGAGAAGTACATTTCGTACGTATAGCGCGTTGCAAATGTGAAGGGGGGATGAAGCAACAAGAGGGGTACTCATGGAGATGTACCAGACACTCTACCAAATTGCATTTGACAGAAATCAGAATTGGACATGAGGTCATTAGAATCTCTCAGTAGTGCAGCCTCATTCTTTGCACATGTACTTCCATACAATTGTTTCTCATGTTTATAAAGGACGTGCATTTATAAACATGTGATACGATTGTGTAAAGGTACATACACAAGGAATGAGGCTGCACTACTGAGAGATTCTAATGACATATCTGCTTCTGATTTCTATCACATGTAAATTTGTCTTGGAGACCTTGTGTGTATTCAAAATCATCTATATCAATATCTACAGTACATCCTAACTTAGTAGCAAATATCTGGGGATATTGATTTTCACTGTGATTTCAATAAAGAAAAATGTTTCACATTAATCATCTACACCAGGTTTTTCTAGTTGGCCTCCTACCAAGAACCTGAGCATTTTGTGGTCAAATTCTACAGCAGCAGACCAACAGAATCCTACATCAAATAATACTAGTTCTAATCTACACAATATTGGCCAAAAGTTTTAGGCAAATGTTGATATGATTTCGAATTTTCTTTTGTTTACTAATTTTTTTTTGCATTTTGATATTGATATAAAGTATTAACATTTCCATTTTTGAAAGCATTCTTTCCATTTTTGCAGCATTTTTTAACACATTTCTAAAACTTTTGCGCAGTATTGCATATATTAGAAAACAGATGACTGAATATGTTGATCAAGCCGTTGACAAATCTACAGTAAACAGCTGAGGTAGCCATTTTGTCTCAGACTGCGTGTTACAAATGATACTTCATGGATCATTCTAGGTAGGATATTGGTTTGGCCTATAAAATGTAAAAAAAAAAAAAAAAAAACAGGAGAAGAGCGCTTCATAGGGCAGTATATCTGCAAAACAACATGAATTGGTTGACACCAGCAAACAATGGCTTAGTTGCTTACCTACATCACAAATGCTGACTGTCAGCCGAACCAAAAACCATTGCATGCAGAGGTTTTTGTCCGGCCTAAATCCAGCAGTTATGCCGGAAAGCAGCTGGATCACATTACAGTAAATAGGTATCCGGCAATCATCTGTAAATCTGGAGAACTTTTCTGCTGTAACAACCTGTTAGAAACGTTCACATAGCTAATATTGGGAAGGAGAGGGGAAGGGAAAGGAAAAGGACTATACATGGGTTTAAAAAATGATAAAAATAATAAGACACCTGATAAAAAAAATAGGCAAAGCTGGGCAAAAGGATGAGATGAAAGGCAAAGGCCTCAACCTATGAAATAATAAAAAAAATAAATATACACTGGATTCAATTAAACATTTTTTCTAATGTTTCATTAAAACCATCAGGCCTAATGCACACAACAGTAGGTGGCCCATGCCTGTACTGCAGCCTGCAAACAGCGTGTCCGCAACATACGGGCATCGGCTATCTACACACCATTTCACAGACTTCAAGTGAATGGGAGCACAATCCAGAAGATACAGTGCTGAGGCACCACAAAAGAGTAGAACATGCTCTATTTTGTAGATGGATCGTGAACCCATTCAAGTTGAATGGGTCTGTATCCGTCAGCACCGGCCACACAGATGATGAACACGTATTCACAGCACAGGCTGCACACATTCATGTGCATGAGCCATAAGGCATACAAAATGGCAGCTGAGTGTTATGGTGTTTCAAATGCTTCTAGATAAGACACCATTATTTTTATCTCTTCACAGGGAGAATATTCTTGTCCTGGATGTCTTCTTTGAAGCTCTGAACTATGAAACCATAGAGCAGAGGAAAGCATATGAGGTGGCTGGGCTGCTGGGTGAGTGTATTCTGTACGTGGAAGTAACAGGTGTCCAGCAGTTTGACAAACACATGGACCAAAAATCAGTGTCAAACATTTTTGACATCTGAAACACTAGGGCCCGTTCACACTGCACACTGCAAGCAGCAAGCTCTATCTTGGAGTGGAATCCAGGCTAATTCTCCCTTTGAAATGAATGGAAAGCTGAAAAAATAGTAAGCTGTAAAAGATTTGCCAAAAAACGCACCAAAACTGTGCAAAAAATCAGTGCCGATTTTTTCAGCTCTGATGTTTTTTCAGCACGTTTTCAAAATCTCGTGTGAACATCACTTTAGACAGTCTGAGTACTAGAAATACAAGTAGGTTATATAAAATAAAATGTGGCATCTTAGGGTGCAGTGCTATCTGACCTTTCAAGAATTATTCTGCACATTGGCAGTGATAGACGCACATTTACCAGATTACAAAAATCTTAGATTATGGTTCCAAAGATTAAAAAAATCCAGTCTCCAACCCAAACACTACTACCTATGAATTACATAGTAAAAGTGTCTCAGGCTAAGTTCGCATCTCTGTTGTGAACACTTGCCAGAGTTCACCGTATCCAGGATAGCCAGATAATGCAGCGCACTGTCAGATCCCCATTGACTACAATGGGATCTAACAGGGATCTGGACTTTTTAATGATGGCATTTCTCCTGGAAAGTGGGCGGATCCCCATTGAATCCAGTTGTATTTAATAGGGATCCGGAGGTGCGTGGCATTATATGGCTTTGACAGATACAGTGAACTCGGCGGAAAAGCCAGTCAGAGTTCACAAGGGAGATATGAACGTAGCCTAACAAGTACCAGATTTTTATATCTCATAGAAGATAGATAACACTTTTCTTGTGAGGGTAGAGTACAGCTAAAAAATGCTATCATGCAGGAAAGATTTTGTGATCTTATTATTATTTCTGATTCAGGGGAATCTTGGATTCTGAGTTCTGCTCCTTTTTCTATCAGATTCCAGAGAATCTACGCACTTATCACATTTTCTGAATTACTGGCTACTAGTAGTGTTGAACGAGCACCGCAGTGCTCAGGTGCTCGGGTAGAACACTAGGTGGTGCTCGAGTGCTCTACCAAGCACAATGGAAGTCAATGGGAGAACCAGATCACTAAACCAGGCACCCCCTGCTCTGAAGAGGGGAGGGTGTCTGGTTCATAGGGAAAGGTGAGAAAATTATGGAAACACCACTGAAATGGTTTGGGAACAGCATGGGGAGAATGTCTGGATGCATCTTGGACTTCCAAGTATTTAGGATGTTCAAACGTTATACAGCAGACGTAGCGCAGGGAATATCGCCGTCATTAACGGCAGAAAAAATTACACTGAATGTCACAGGTATTTAGGATGTTCAAACGTTATACAGCAGACGTAGCGCAGGGAATGTCGCCTTGATTAGCGGCAGAAAAAATGACAACGGATGTCAGGTATTTAGGATACAGAAACGTTATACTGCACACACAGCACAGGTAATGTTGCCTTGATTAGCGGCAGAAAAAAATACACTGGATTTCAGGTATTTAGGATACAGAAACATTATACTGCACACGCTGCGCAGGTGAGGTGGTGTTAAGGTCAGGCAAACTTGCACAATTTTTGCCTCAAAAGAGAAAAAAATATTGCAGCCAGATAGAACAATAGTCCTTAAAAGGACTTTTGGGTCTTTTAAACAGAACAACTAGCCCTGCCTAGCCAAATCCTATCCCTACACTATCTGTCCCTCCTTGCGCAAACGTTATACAGCAGACGCAGCGCAGGTAATGTCGCCTTGATTAGCAGCAGAAAACAATACACCGGATGTCAGGTATTTGGAATACACAAACGTTATACAGCCCACGCTGCGCAGGTGGTGTTTAGGTCTGGCAAACTTGTGCAATTTTTGCCCCCCCCCCCAAAAAAAAAAAAATATATATTGCAGCCAGATGAAACAATAGTCCTTAAAAGGACTTTTGGGTCTTTTAAAATGAAAATCTATCCCTGCCTAACAAATTCCTATCCCTACACTATCTGTCCCTCCTTGCAGCAGCTCTCCCTGACTAAGACTGAGCCAGGTCACATGTCACCGGGTGCTATATGACGATGACGCGTTCCCGGCCAGCCAATCACTGTAATGCCAGTAGCCAACATGGCTACGGCATTACAGTGAATGCCAGTACCGCCCCGCGCGCTGATTGGCTGCGTAGCAGGCAAAAAACGTGCGGGGAGGGGACTCAAGCATGGCGCTCGAGTACACGCGGTGTCCGGCCGAACACCGGGTTGTGCCGAGCACCGCCATGCTCGACCGAATACAGTATTCGGCCGAGCATGCTCGCTCAACACTACTAGATTTTTATGTTATTGGTCAACAGCAAAAATGACAAACTAAAGGCTCATGCACACAGCCGTTGCCCGGCCATGCCCATAGTGCGGCCCACAAACAGCAGGTCCGCAATATACGGGCACTGGCAGTGTGCACCCCGCATCACAGATGTGGACCCATTCAATTGAATGGGTCCGTAATCCGGAAGGTTGGTGCGGAATGGAGGCACGGAACCCCATGGAAGAACTACTAGTGCTTCCGTGGGGTTTCTGTCCGTGCCCTCGCACCACAAAAAAGTAGTACATGCACTACTTTTTTGCAGTGCGGACCGTCGGATGTGGATCGCGGACCTGATTCAAGTGAATGAGTCCGCGTCCGCATGCGGTGGCCCTACAGTCGGTGCCTGGCCAGCACACATTGGTGTACATGAGCCCTAGGAGGGAGATTTATCAAGATCATCACTTTCTGCGTCGGTCTTGATATCCCCTGTGATGCCGGAGAATGTTCATTTAATTTATGATGGCGCACAGGCCTCGTCATAAATTAAGCGTATCCTGTGCATCCGCAGTCTGTGTTCCTAAGGTGTAATGCACTTGACCTTTGGATGTTTTGCCTTCTACAAATTGCGTATCCGCAAAACACGGATACTGGCTGAGTGCATTCTGCATTTTGTGGAACAGAACAGCTGGCCCCTAATAGAGCAGTCCTATCCTTTTCTGTAATGTGGACAATAATAGGATATGTTCTATTTTTTTGTGGAACGGCCATGCGGACATATGGAAACAGAATGCACTCAGAGTCATTTCCTTTTTTTGTTGTGGCCCCATTGAAGTGAATGTTTCCCCATACGGGACGCAAAAAAGCATTTTCCCATAAGCATCTCTACAGGGCTGGAAAAAATGCATGTAAAAACAGCCGAATAAAAAAAGCCACTGAAAAAAATGCGTGTGAAAACATTAAATTCATGGTGTTTTTACAAGTCATAAAAACTGTGTGAAGGAAGCCTTAATGCATTTTCTGATTGTTAATAAATAGGGGGAATGGGAATACAAACGCTTGCAGCCAGGCAGAGGGGCCGTCTGAGCTAGGAGCTGATTAACTTTGGAGCTTTGCTGAATTGAATCATGTTCAGGGATTAAAATCCTATCAAGGACAATGAAATGAACATCATGGTGAATGTTCCTTCATTCTCTAATCACCCCTGCAATGTCAGCTACTTTCTTTGATATATATGTATTGCTGTGTAAATGCTCTTCTATATTTCATGAGGTGTTGGTCATTTTATCACTTGTGTGACAGTGACTATAACCCATCTTTCCTGCAGGTGACATTGGGGGTCAAATGGGACTGTTCATAGGAGCGAGTATCCTGACTATCCTGGAACTATTTGACTACATTTATGAGGTGGGTAATAAAATCTAAGCTGTTTATTGTACTATACAGATGACATGTATACATACATATAGTAGCCTCTTAGCCCAATATATGATTTTGTTGGCAGAGGAGCTGCAGGGCAGCTGACCTGAAAACAGAGAATAAAGCAGGACAATTTAAAGAGGTTGTCCCATGAAAAATATTCTACAGTTTTCACTTATAATTGCATGT
This sequence comes from Rhinella marina, assembly GCA_900303285.1. Taxonomy (NCBI): domain Eukaryota; kingdom Metazoa; phylum Chordata; class Amphibia; order Anura; family Bufonidae; genus Rhinella; species Rhinella marina. Next base: position 56,129 of record ONZH01015044.1, on the reverse strand, counting down.
AATAAAAAATTTAGCATAGCCACAGAGTTATTCAATAAAATAAATCTGTATAGCGCCACCTGCTGCTTGTTCTTTTACTTATTTCTTTGTCCCGCTCACTGAGAAGGCCGCACATGCTCAGTTTCATCCTTCAACTGCCTCCTGAGCTGTGATAGGGAGATCATGGACACGCCCCCTTAGCTGCAACAGAAAAGACACTCCCCTTGATCTGCCAGCTTGATATAAATCTAGCAGAGCAATGAATGGGGAGATCTCTGGATCCATGTGAGGTACAGGGCTGGTTCTAGCTTTCTTTATATTAGTCATGGGATAACCTCTTTAAAATTCATTTCTTATCTTTGAGCATCTATTTCTATATCTGTAAACTATACATTGTCTAATCTTTCCTATGAAATAGCCTGTAGTCTGCTGACATTCACGGGACATCAGTAGGGTATATAAATGAATTACAGTATGATGAATATATGTAAATATAAAGGTTTATGTGCAGTGTAAGCATCTTGACTGTCAAGTAACAGAAATATTCTCAGCTCACCATGTTGTAGTAGACCCCCAGGTATGGGCACAATGCACGGAAAAATGCAGAGCTGTCACTCAGGTAATAGTGCAAAGTCCAAGAGATGATTCCAGCATCTGTGAACATTAAAAACATTATGGCCTGAACAAAGATGCATTAAAAATATGATGTGCGTATCACCAAAAACACAGAATGTGCTTACGCGTTTCAAACTCACAAAGAGTTCTTAATCACAGCTGAAGTTACTGTGAAATCCTTAATAACACCCTGTAGACAATAGATCAGGCATACTCTAGCTCCATCAACGGTGGCTCCACCTCTGAACTATTAATCCTCTCCACCGGAATTACATTGAAATGACTGCTGTAACTATGATGTATTTGCTTGGAGTAATGAGATACATTAGATACAGTATGATTGGTAGTTAGGGTTGTACCTGCTTTATGCTACCCAATGTATTTTCTTTAAGTACGGTAGTATAACCTATGTATTTTTTATGATGGAATCACCTCTTGGACTTTGAACTATACGGACTAGACCTGTGACTGTCATTGTGATAATTATTTGCAGACATTAGAACACAGTTCTGGAAACACATTTGGACAAACAATTTTCCTTCAGTGGAAACTGTAGTGACGCAGGTTTTTTGGAACAGGATTAAAATCAATGGCATGAAATCCTGTAATGCTCTGCACACTCAAAGCATGCCCATTTCTGTGCCCTGTACTGGTGTTATAAATGACAGTATACTGCTTTACAGAAAGTGAACAGACATTACAGCAATTGTTATGTCATTACATTATCCTGATAATGTGAATGGCTCAAGGAGAGTGCAGTACAAGGGAAATCAACGCTGTAAAAGGGCAAGTCTTTCAGCAATAATGGACCCGTGCAGAACCCACTTCTGTGAAATCATGCAACTTTCTATGTGCAGATGCCTCTTAGATTGCCAATAAGTGCATGAGGTAGAAGGTTCTGAGAGCGAAAATAATTCTGGTATTCCGTAGAATAAAACATTTTTCAGACTGACACGACGGAGGAATTTATCAAGCCCCGCGCTCCAGAATCTGTCTCCAGAAATTGAAGCGATTGAAGCGAGATTTATCAACTCCATTTTTTTTTTAAGCTGCAAAGCTTTTTGCAATATTACTGCAGTAAATGGGATAGAAAGTATAGTAACTTCTCAAGAAAGGTGTTAGACTTAAAGATGCACCAAATTTATCAAACATCATGAGACATTTGATAAATTGGCACAAATTGCAGAAATGTAGACTCTTGCAAAATCAACTGTAAAAATCCCCCTCGCCATTAATCTCCACCCTTTTGCTAGCTCCATTTTTGTCAAAGGGGTGGATATAGCAATAGATTTGCTCATTTTACTTCTTCTTTCTAGCAACACTTCTTTATTTCATCACTCTCTAAAACTGTTGAAGTAAGGTTTGGGTTTAAGTATTTAAATATGAACACTTAGGAGGGCATTTATTAAGATGTTTTACACCCCAGTCAATATATCCCCCATCAGGGGAACCACAGTGCCTCAGTAGTAGTAATTGTGGCTCATCTGTGCAGGTCTGTGAGCAAAACCTGAAATCTACGCCAGCGAGGGATCTGGTAAAGATTTCAGGTATAATCTATGCCTGTTTCCCTCCATAGATTCTAATAAATGAGGTGATCTTACACTTACCCCACCAAGAGAGCCACTTTATAATCCACATTCCCTAGGCATACCCTGGAATGGTCACATGCAGTAGGAAAAATAGGGGACACAACCCAGAGTTCTAAAAAAAGATGCTCCAGAATTGTTATTTTATAAAGAATAAAAATCGGACATGGCAGAAGAACAGAGGGGTCCTCTTTAAAGGCTATGGACACCTTTGGGAGAATTTTTTGAAATTATTCCTTTCTACTCATTTTGAGCTACAACACATTAGTCTTTATTAAAAATGTTCAGTCCTTTTGTCTGTACAGATGTCAGGCTCTGTGTATTTGCACATCAGCATGCTTTCTGTAAACAATGAGTCCCATCAGAAGCCCTGATGGGTCATGTTTAGCCCTTATCTCTGAATTCCTGACAGCTCATAAACACTCAATATACCTAAATTCTTATCAAACTGGGAAGAATATGGCTTAGACAAGTGTTTATGAGCTGTTATGAATTCTGAGATAAGGGCTACAAATGAGCCATCAGGGCTTCTATCTGATGAGACTCATTGTGAAAGCCTGTTACTTAGCAAATACACAGTGAATGACATCTGTATGGCGAAAAGGGCTGAGAATTTTTCATAAAGATCAATTGAAAAAAAACGATCTGTAGCCCAAAAAAAGTACAGTGCAATAATATGTCAAAAAATTGCATAGGTGCCAATAGCCTTTAAGGGCAGTAATTACCCCTTTCTCCTTTACAAATAGAAATGGTATCATTTAAATATGCCGTCTACAGCAACTTAAACAGCAATTCCTTTTTCATTTGCCATTAGAGCCCATAATCTTTTTAAGAGACTCAGCATTTTTATTTTTTTGTAGGAATGTAACAATCTAAGACGCTCAACCACTTTTCTGCTTGCTTGATTCAGGCCTCGGGGTAAAGAGTCTAAACAGTGCTGAATAATGGAGAGATTCATAGCTCACTGATATAAATTTTTGAGTTTGTTACCTCTATTTAGTATAAGCTTGAGTTAATTACCCCATGTGTAGAGGGAGAATGTCGGAGGTTCACAGTTTGCATGATGGGATACTTTTCTAAAGGGGTTTTTAGTAGAGATTTCTGGGATATTTGTAGGAGGTGAGGCACCATCTGCAGAAATCAGTCCCCTGACTGCATCCAAAAGGAGACTAAACTGAGAAGTGGCTGTGCATATAGCACACCTCTGTTCAGTAAAGCCTATGGGAGTTACAAAAGTAGCAGATGGTGTTGTGCTGTGGATATACCATAAATCTCTGAGATCAAAGGTAGACAATGGTATAACATAACAAAGTAGCATCACTTACCTAGAAACTCCTTGACCATTCTGATGATCCCCAATGGTCTTTCTTTACTGGACTGCAGTGATGACAGTAAACCATGTAGAAAAAATTCCAGCACAACGTCCAAAATTCCACAATCTTTATTGGATCATGTTAAAATGATTGTATCTAAGAAGAGTGCATACTGCTGACGCGTTTCATCTACTATACTTAGTCATGGCATAGTAAAACTAAGTACAAGACGACAGTGCCAGGTGGTACTTCCTATTTTCTAAGACCCACTTTGGGGTCTAATTCCTAAAGCTCCTGCCTATCTTAGTACTAGTACACCTTTATTCTGATAGGTAGGTAGGAGCTTTAGGCGTTAAAGAGGACCTTTCACCACTCCTGACATGCCTGTTTTAATAGCTCCATGCATTCCCCACGTACTAACAATTCTGGAACATCTATTCTTATGGCTCCATGTTGTGCCATTCCTTTATTATTTGCACTAGAAGTTATGAATGAATTGCTATTTGCCTTCAGTAAAGGAACAGAGGGGAGGTGACCAGTTGGGGGTGTGTACCTGCACAGTCTGAACATGGCAGCACTGATTGGCTAGAGTCAGTCTGTGCAGGTACACACCCCCAACTGGTCACCTCCCCTCTGTTCCCTTACTGAAGACAAATGGTAATTCATTCATAACTTCTAGTGCAAACAATAAAGGAATGGCACAACATAGAGCCATAAGAATAGATGTTCCAGAATTGTTATTACGTGGGGAATGCATGAAGCTATTAAAACAGGCATGTCAGGAGAGGTGAAAGGTCCTCTTTAAAGGGAGTCTTTCACCTAATCTGAGCGTTATAGACTGCTCAGGTTAGGCTGTAGCCTACTTTCCATATATTTCAACGGTACCTTTATTATACATGTCCCTCTCTGACATCTCCGAAAAAATACTTTTATAACTTATGCAAATTAGTCTTTGCAAGTGCCCGGAAGTGGCCTTATGTCAGATGAAGCCCCGGCCCCCGGGCGATTTGGACTCCAAACCCCTACTATTTCACCGCTCTGGCCCGCCCTCCTTTATTAAAATAACGTCCTCCTCCTGGTCACTAATCCCTTGCGTGCACTGCTCATCCATCGCCTGCGCACTGCTCTGCCCTCTGTGACGGCTTTGTACTTCGGCCAGCCGGATTGGGACAAGGAGGAGGACTTTATTATAATAAAGGAGGGTGGGCCGGAGCGGTGAAATAGGAGGGGTTTGGAGTGCAAATCACCCGGGGGCCTGGGCTCCATCTGAAATAATGCAGCTTCTGGGCACTTGTGCAGACTAATTCGCATAAGTTATAAAAGTATTTTTTCGGAGATATCAGAGAGGGACATGTACAATAAAGATACCGTTGAGATATATGGAAAGTAGGCTACAGCCTAATCTGAGAAGTCTATAACGCTCAGATTAGGTGAAAGACTCCCTTTAAGTCCCAAAAGAAGAAGTGCCACCTGGCTTTTTAAATTGTTTTCTTGTACTTAGTTTTACTATGTCACGACTTTGCCAGTAGCCGAAGCAGCTTTTCCCTGTGCACTGTCTGAAGCATGGGATTTGCATTGAGGAGTTTGGGGAGGTGATTTGGTTTCCGTATACCGTACCTCTTTGCATTTTAATCAGTGATGGTAAGTTGACAACACATGACTGCTGAGGCCAGTGATTGGCTGCAGTGCTCATGTGTTATCAGTGTGACATCATCACTGCAGTCTAGTACACAAAGATGTATGTTGGCTAAACCCACCAACTTTGGTGGGTCTGATGGCCATCTAATGTGTATGGGTGTCTCTTGACTCTCCTCCAACAGTAGATGTCAGTGGACATAAGGGTCAGGCATTAGGATTTGTTCTCTGGGAGATACACGGCTGCCAGGAAGCATACATGTGTATGGGGGTATTGGAAGGTGAATGAGCTACTATCTTATGTGTATGGCCAGCCTAACATTGACCTTTTTGTTGTTTCAGCTAATAAAGGAGAAACTCTTAGATCTCCTGGGCAGAGATAATGAGGAAGGAAGGCACACAGAGGATCTGGTGAGTTGCTTGTCTGTAAACCATATATTGGGTGGGAACACGAGGAGGGATTCATGATTTTATAACACTTTAGTTACAACCTATGTTTGCTTTCATCCAGAGTACCTGTGACAACATGCCAAACCATTCAGAAACCATTAGCCACACTGTGACGGTGCCATTGCAGGCCACACTGGGGACACTGGAAGAAATTGCCTGCTGATGCCTTCAAAACACTCTTTACTTTGTGCCAAAATTAAAGTGGACACAGCATGGTGTGTGGAGAGGGCTCCAGTTATGGACCCTGAGAGAAAGAAGAAGGGACTGAGAGAAATCTGTATACTGCCAACTGTACACAACCCTGCATGCCCGCAGTGTATATGGCACTGATCCTTATGATATGTGAGGAGACATCCTCACAAACACACAACGCACACGCATGGCGCTATGTCCGTGTGCTAAGTGGGTTCTACAAGGGGTTTTTATAAATAAAATAAAAAAGAAAATGATAAAATAAAAATTCATACAATGGCAAAAATGTTGTGTTTTAATTTTGAGATCTAAGGGAATTGGGTTTAAATGATGGGAACTACAAGAATAACAAGATGAACATGACAATGTTGCAACCTGCTTTAAAATATAAATTCTGTTACATTGGAGGCAGCCATTTTCTTTGATAAGCACATATTTCCAGCATATTAGTTTGCTCAGAACTGATAATATCAGCAAGAACTTGGAAAATGGTCTGAAAAACAAAATGGCTGCCCTCATAGAGTTACAAATATAAAAATTAGTAGTGGAATGAAGCTGACTTACTTAACGTAAGTAGCTCACGTATGTAGATGCTCCAGTGGGTAACTGATCAACTTAGAAATTCTTCGATTAGCCCGAATGGCAAGATAGCAGAAACATACTGTGAGATGCTGTACAGAAATTGTCTTCACATCATCCCCTGACCCCATTGGGGCTCACTGTCTCCTTTCAAAATCAGCATGTTTTTGGCATGTCGGGGCAGAAAATTGGTTTTGAATCCAAGACCTGCAAAGCAACAGTGCCACATGCTGACAAGGCGTCAACAACACACTACATGAGTGGTGGTCTTATTTTTCTTGGCGACTTGTGGTGATAAGACATTACAAAACCATTTTTTTAATGTCCAAAACCATTATAGCATCCTAAACAAAGAAAAGGTAGAAATTTATATTTTTAATCCACTCCTGGTTTTGGCTATTAAAAAAATAATCAAGACCTGTGCTTCGTGAAGAGCCAGGACATACTGGCCTTCATATTTTATATCTGCTTTTCATTATTAATTTGTTGCTAAAGGACATAGCAAGATCTGAAGGTACACTTTATAGAGTCATGAAAGACCCATAAAACATCTGTAAATACTGCATGACCATCAAGAGGATTGGAATCACAAGCTGCCTGTGCCATCCCTGTGTCAATGGTACCATGATCAAGACCACTGCACACCATCACTGTCAAGCAGTGTTTATGTGTCTCAGCTGTCTTTTATGTTTTACAGAAAAGATGTAAAGCATCAAGATCCTAGACTTCTAGCAATAGTAATATGGAGGGACTATGTATGTGTTTAATCAGAAGAGGGGGATATCTTATCCAGCTAGGTTCTCCACAGCCATTCTCTAGCTTCCCTTGCTCTTCCCTGGACACATTGACCAACTTCACACGAGCGTACCGAAATTCATACTTACTGTATTCTGGCTCTGGAATAAGCACGGATTCCAGCAGGGGTGCTCCACCAATGAGGCCAGGTGAGGCGATTGCCTCAGCCGGCAAGACCTAGAGACAAGTGGGGGCAGTGGCAGGGCTGTGGGAATATCTTTCTATATTCAACTGTATCACAGTATGGCTTAAACAGTAGGCTGTAGGGGTTGGGCGCTGTTTCAATTTTCTCCTCAGGCAGCAGAAAGGCTAGGTGCACCCCTGGATTCCAGATGATATACCATCCATATTGTCATCAGTATTGCTTCAGAGTGGGTTGACATCACTGTTTATTTTCCGTTCTTATGATTTGTCAAAAGAACAGAAAAATAATAAAAAAAAAAAAAACAGATCCTGTATTTTAAGTATCTATTATGCTCAGTTATGCATATTTTGCATCTTTTTTATCCATTTCCATTGTTTTAGATGGCAAAAAGTCCTACGGCAAGGATCAGAAGAACGGAAATATGAACAGTGATATGAACCCAGCCTAATTCATCCACATTTACATGCCTGTTACTTCCTTCCTGCATTTTTCATGCACTCCCATAGACTATAATCATCATATTTGGAAGCAAATACACACAAAACTAGGACGTGCTGCATATTTCAAACATTGAGAGAAATTACCCACCCATGTGAATAGCTCTTTTTAACATTAGCAGCAGATTTCAATACATAAAATAATCGTCATATATGGACTGCAAATACACGCGTGTGAAAAAGCCCATTCTGTGTGCTGCATAGCTGGACTCGGTGCTGTGTGTGGGAGAGAAAGTCATTTGCCGAGTCTAATCAGAGAAAAGAAGGTAACACACTGACCTCAATCATGGCCAGTGGGTACAGATTGAGCCACCTGCTGCTCGGCCAGTACAATGTGCTTTTCTTGAAATACATATATTGAATTATGTGCTATTATTTCTATCTGAAGAAAGAGGGACCAGCAAGGGTAATTTCACGAGTGTGTAGCAGAACCATACACCGCATGTTACTTTAATGCACAAACGCTACGGCTATCCTTCTGAGTAACTATAACAAATATTCTCCTCAGAGAAACAGATATTAACTCTGAAAACATGTGCTGTGCTGAATAAAATAGTATATGAGAGAAAAGAAAGGTTATAGAGTAGGAAATATGGGAAACTTTACAGTTTAGCTTTAGGCATAGGCGTAGCTACCGGGGGGGGGGGGGGGGGTGGCAGGGGGGGGGTCGACGGCTCCGGGCCCAGTGACTCAGGGGGGCCCAGCAAGGATGACCTTAAACTATCAGGCGAATACAAGTGAGCACTTCCATTATGGAAGCGCTCACTTGTATTTAGGGACCCCCATCAGACCTCAGATCAGCCCACCCAGCCACATAAGATTAAAATAAAAAAACCTTTCTTACCTGTCCTGCGATGTGGCTGGGTGAGGTCTGATGGGGGCACAGTAGGCTGATATGAGGTCTGATGGGGGTACATTCTGCTGATCTGACGTCTGATGGGGCACAATACGCTGATCTGAGGTCTGATGGAGACACAATACGCTGATCTGAGGTCTGATGGAGGCACAATACGCTGAGCTGAGGTCTGATGGGGCACAGTAGGCTGATCTGAGGTCTGATGGGGGCACGTTCTGCTGATCTGAGGTCTGATGGGGGCACAATACGCGGATCTGAGGTCTGATGGGGGCACAGTAGGCTGATGTGAGCACTGATGGGGGCACATTCTGCTGATCTGAGGTCTGATGGGGCACAGTAGTCTGATGGGGGCACATTCTGCTGATCTGAGATCTGATGGGGGAACAATACACTGATCTGAGGTCTGATGGGGGCACATTCTGCTGAACTGAGGTCTGATGGGGGCACATTCTGCTGAACTGAAGTCTGATGGGGGCACAATACGCTGATCTGAGGTCTGATGGGGCACAATACGCTGATCTGAGGTCTGATGGAGGCACAATACGCTGATCTGAGGTCTGATGGGGGCACAATATGCTGATCTGAGGTCTGATGGGGGCACAGTGGGCTGATGTGAGGACTGATGGGGGCATATTCTGCTGATCTGAGGTCTGATGGGGGTACAATACGCTGATCTGAGGTCTGATGGGGCACAATACGCTGATCTGAAGTCTGATGGGGCACAATACACTGATCTGAGGTCTGATGGGGGCACAATACGCCGATCTGAGGTCTGATGGGGCACAATACGCTGATCTGAGGTCTGATGGAGGCACAATACGCTGATCTGAGGTCTGATGGGGGCACATTAAGCTTATCTGAGGTCTGATGGGGGCAGGGGACTATTAGTTTAGTGATGTAAAAACTGGGGACAGGTTTCCTTTAACATAGGAGTCCCCTTGTTTTTTACTCCTGTTACTCCTATATTTTACTGCATTATGTGGTAGAGTATTTAGACTAGGGTATGTAGAAACTCTATTGTACTGTACTTAACAGCATAGATGATCTAGCAGTTTATACAGTCATCTTTCTAATACAATATTATAACCACAACTAATAGTATGTGCCTGTGAAGTTGGAAACGTGCGTTTGGGAAGCCACTAAGTGGGGGGCCCACTTAAGTATGTTTCGCCCCCCCTGTGCTGAACCTCTAGCTACGCCTCTGGCTTTAGGCCAAGAATTCATATGATCAACCACCATGTCTGACAGCTAAAAACAGACGATGGACCAGGGATCAGCAACCTTCGGCACTCCGGCTGCTGTGAAACTACAATTCCCAGCATGCACACTTACTTGGCGGTTCTTGTAACTCCCCTAAAAGTGAAAGGGGGATTCTGGGAGTTGTAGTTTCAGAACAGCTGGAGTGTCGGAGGTTGCTGATCCCTGCGATAGACTAACACTAGTCACTGCAATGGTGAGACACCTAGAAAAGATCTTGCAATCTCATTCACTGCTCATACTGCCAGATATCTACTGAATAACAAATGGAGACAATGGGTGGCCCAGATGTCCAGGGCTGTTCCTCAAGCTTGGGTCCCATGAGTAAAAAAAAGTATTCTACACAGTCTACATATTAAGATGGACATTTTATTCAGCATTATCACATATACAGAAGATTTCAGCACTGCATATCTTTTACATCTGCAGCGAACCCCCGAGATGCTGTTGCAGAGAATGGGAGTAGTAGTGGCACTGATGAAGTGTTGTGTTACAATGTGTGGTACCTCAAGCCATCGTCCCCTAGTGGTCAATGTAGCGAAAAAGGTGATGAAAAAGAACCAGGCAGAGAAGGTTGAACAAAGATGTCTTTATTTAGTCAGTGCAAAAAAACGAATAGCTGCACATTCAGCAGCAGTTTGTCCAAAGTTCAGTTTCTCTCCTCCCAAATGATGGGGTATGATGGCTGGCAATGTAGCAGAAGATGACGTTCACAAATTTGCTAGCTGACACTGTCTGGATTTTCTTCCCTACAGCTTTACTCTGGCACCTGTGGCTATAGGTGTCCATAGTATGATGCAGGCTTCTAGCTATGCCTGTCCTGAACTGTGGCAAAGGTATCTTAGTGTGTTTCCCAGTCTTAATAGCTTGATTGCTTGATCAAGGTGCTAATTTAAGTGTGCTGTAGTTTACAAATCTTATGTGGCCTATGACCCTGCAGTCTCTATGGGGCAATGATGTCCTCCTAGATGAGCCATCTCTGTGGCCCTGGAGCAGAGGATGGATTGCATGATCCCTCACTCCTCACTTTCCTCTCCAAACTGATTTTACCTGCTCCTACCCACCTTTTCCACTCCCTTGGCAAGAAGTCGGACCATCCCACTCCTACTAAGAGGGGAGGAATCAGACGGTAAGTCCCATTCCTGTTGCCAACACTGCCATCCATACCCCATCTGCTGGTGAACAATGTGTATAGCATGAAAGGTGACATAATGTGAATATGACAAAGCATTACATTACAAGCTAATTTTAAGACCCCAAGGTCTGGGGTACTACACATCCAAAGACATCTGCTCTGATGTAGACATTCACTTTCCTCATGTTCTCTAATGGAAGCAGCATCATTTCATCTTTCATGACGTCTCATCTCTGAAGTGTTTGCCACAAATTCATGTTTTATTCCTTACTTTTTCTTCATCCCCCTCGATGTGCCCCAACAGTGTTATCCTGCTGCCCCCCTGTTGTAATAATGCACTCATAGTGGTCCCAATAGTAATAAAGGCACCCTACAGTGCACCCTGTAGTAGCAAAGCCTCCTTACAGTGCCGCCAGTATTAATAATACCCCATAGTGCCCCAGTAGTAATAAAACCCCTCTATAATGCATTCTAGTAGAGCCCCAAAATACTTATCTAACTCATGCTGTCTGTGATGCAGGCCACAGTATTCAAACGTAGAGCTCTGGGCAAAAATTTCAGGGCACATGCCTCGGATATTTCAACCTAGAGAAGTCCAGGGATATTGATGGATGTTTTGGACAGTCATACCCCAGTCCTCCATCCCCCAAGGAGCCGTGGGCAGGCGTCCAAAATGCCATATGGGAATCCCCCAGTGGTAAAATAATGGGAACTTGAAAGTATTCATGCTGATACTATGATGCAGAACAGAATTGATTATGAACAGTGCAGCGAGCCCCTGAGGAGCCAATGCAGAGGATGGGAGTGGTACTGGCCCTGATGAAGTGCTTTGTCACATGTTCTACCTCAGGCACATCCATCAGCAGTTTGTACAAAGTGCAATTTCTGATCACAGATAATGGGTTATGGTGGCTGGCAATATGGCAGAAGAAGACACTCAGGAATTTGCTACCTGACAATGTCTCCCTCTTGATTCCAATCCCTACAGCTGTACTCTAGCATCTGTGGCTGTAGGTGTCCACTGTATGATGCAGGCTTCTAGCTATGCCTGTCCTGAACTACAGTGATGGTGTCTTAACATGCTTCCCACCACCTTGCAGCGGAGTCTTGATAGCTTGATCACTCTGCTGACACAAATACGCCAGAGTTTATAAATCTTCTGTAGCCTGGGACCTTGCAGGCTTTCTGGAGCAGTTGTACTCCTAGATGAGCTGCCTCTGTGGTCCACATGGCCTGGAGGAGCGCAAGATGGATAGCATGTTCCCTTACTCCTCTGTTTCCTTTCTATGAATCCTTAACTAGCTTTTCCTCTCTCTTAACAGGAAGTCAGACCAGCCCACTTCTACCAAGAAGGGAGGAATGGGATGGTAAGTCCCATTCTTGTTACCAAATACTGGCAACCACACCCAATCTGCTGCTGTACAAAGTACATAGCATGACATTACATTACATTGCATTACAAACCATTTACAATAGTAGTAACCCCAGGTCTGAGGTATTGCAACAGCATAAATAGCAAAGAAAATAAGGGGACCCTTTATAAAATCAAACTATTTCAGGCTGTTACATTTCCTTTCATGGCTTGGTAGTGGAAATAAAACATGACTGCATGAACAACAGAAAGGCCTCCCTCTAAAAACAATGGGAGGTGGAATCCTTGACAAATTCTGTAGACCTCCGTGCGGATACGCCATAAAGAGGTGACATTTAAGACCTACAGTATCCATAGCTGGTACATCATAATTACTACAACAGGGTTCTGAGCAGGGTTGTCAACAAGAATTTTTCTTTTTTCTGGACAACTTATCCCAAATTCATGGACATCCAAAATGTTTACAGATAAATTGTAAAATCAAATTGAATGATAAAGATTATAAGTACTACATGTCTATAGCTCAATATACAGGTAACAACTCCTTACCAGCATTTAGTGTGAGCTGTAAAATACCACCAGCCTCAAAAAATCACGGACACAGGAAGAAACTTCTGGACGGTTAGCAACCTTGGTTCCTTGACCCCTGTAACTCCTCATTGCTCAACTCCAGTGAGAAGGAGATTGAATGGAGCATTGGTCAAGTATGCACTTCATTAAAGTCTAGGGAACTGACTGAGGCACCTGAGTATAGGGCTCGTCTGTTTCCATTAGTCACATAGACATTCGGTGAGATTTATCAAAACTAGTGTTTAATTGCCCAAAGCAACTGATGAGATTACACCTTTCATTTTCAGAGTTCCTTTGGAAAATGAAAGGAGAAATCTGATTGGTTGCTATGGGCACCTAAGCCAGTTTCCTTTAAACCTGTTTTGATAAATCTCCCACAATCAGTGGAGCAACACGGAGCATGCTCAACTACTGCACCAATCAAATTCCTCCTTGTTGTGGTCGCAAGGAGGTCCAGGGACTCAAGAACAGTGGGGTCCCAGACATGTCCTGTGAACAGGCAAAATAATGACAATTGCAAGATAATGCCTTAGACCCCTAGAACAAATAACAACATTTAGATATCTCAAAAGGTTGTTTGCACACATTATGGCTAAATTTCATAATTTCACAAAACTTTGTGGTTTTGCTGTGACAAGTCCACAATTTGTGAATATACCCTTATGATCCATATATGATATTAGAAGATCGAGCTGTGTCCAGAAGTGGTGATGAATAATGGAACAAAGATTTTGTCATGGAGACAGCGGTGGACTCAGGGGTGCACCACCATTGAGGCCAGGTGAGGTGGTCATCTCAGTCAGCACCAGGTAGGGGCAAGAGGGGGGCAGCGAAGGGCCATGGGCTGAAGGAAAGGGGTTAGGTTAGGAAAGTGGCATTGGGAAGGTGGGGGGCATCATTTCAGTTTTCTCCTCAGGCTAGGTGCACCCCTGGCTGGACTGGCCAGAGACCCTACAGGGAAATTTCCCTGGGGGCCTACACCCAGAGGACTGCTGAGTCCTCTTCACTTCCGCTGGCCAGGTACATAATGATCTGATGCTCTCAGCATTAATTAATGAAGGAGCATCAGGTGCTTATGCACCTGACCGACAACCACACATTTCCTTCTGACTTCAACTGTATTGCAATCCTCAGGAAGGTGAAACAGTTGAATACTGTGAAAAGGGGGACAGTATTTTGTGCTGCACTGTGGTATGTAGTTCTGGTGGGGCAGTATTTTGTGTTGCTGGCCCTTCCTACTTTTGCTGTCCCTGCCTACTTACGCTGGCCCTAACTACTTGTGTTGCCCCACCTTCTGTCAATTTTGACCCACCTACAACATGCCACTTTTTTTTTCCAGGGCCACTTTAAGTTCCCAGTCCATCCCTGCATGCAGAAGCTGAAGTACTCCATATAGTACATGGAGGACTTTTCATTTGAATGGTCAACATGTAACGGTACATTTGCCCTGCATCAGATGTGGCTTTTCCTTGTCTGTAACAAATGATTGCAGGGGTCAGAAAGGCTGGACCTATGGTGATCACCCGATTTCTGTGCCAGTTACTTTTTAAAAAGGAGATTTCTTGAGACAATCCCTTTAAATAACTTCAACAGAAAACTGTTCAACTGAGTGGCCGATCAGCATCTTATAGTACTTCTATAAAAATTGATAGGATTTTCTCCATAGAAACACGTCTACAGAAAAATAAGCATCAGATCTTTCATTACTTTGGGACATGCTCATGTTGATAGGCTGCATAACGGGCAGATGAATTATTAGTTTTGCTGCTTTCTATGTTTATTGGCACAGTGTGGTGGTTCATCTTGGGAGTCTATCGACTGACCTAAAGCTCACAAATCTTTGACAAAAGGCTCTGAAATACTGCCAGGAATGAGCTGTAGTTGCATTATGAAGAAGAAGGAAAAAAGCACAGATATTGATGTCATTTTGTTGATGCATCCCACTTGGACTGTAGAGTGGAATATGGCAACGATCAATACTACATGCTATCTGATGCCTAAAGTGTGCAATGAGGGTTTTATTACTAAGAAAACCTTGAGAATTTGTGTTGTTCAGGATCTGTCAGCTGCTATGAAACAGTTGCCCTGATATCCACTAATTATCGATTAATTTGCAGAAACAAGTACAAATCTGCACATCTACTTCAGGATTTATAGAAAGGCTTGTAGTTTAGTTACATGGTGCAATACAAGAGAAGTAGGGGGTCATTTATTATCCAGAAATACGCTTATATAAGGCCTATTTGTGGCACAGATTGCGGTGCAACAGTTAGTTTCACTGCAATCTACGACGGTAGGCCGTCTCATTTATCATTTTCTACACCTCTTTTTAGAAAGCTGGCTTACATTTAGAACTGGCGCTGGATGTGCCGAAGTTATAACTTCAGCGGATCCACCTCGAGATACAGGGGTTATTAAGACCAGCATGTAAAACGCCGGTCTTAATAAATAGCCCCCATACTGCTTGTGGAAGCAGGCAAACTGCAATGTGGACTGCTCACATGATGTGCTCATGAACACGACCATTGTCTGTTTTCCGGACCAGAACATCCCATAATAGAACAGTCCTATACTTGTCCATAATGCAGGCAAGAATAGGACATGTTCTATATTTTAGCAGATGCCTTTTGCAGCCCCGTTGAAGTGAATGGGTCTGCATCCAACCCCCAAAAAAATGAGGATCGGATGCGGACAAAGAATAAGTTCACTGCATGTGCATCATGCAGTGTGTGCATTAATGTGATATGTATGATTAACAGGCCAGACAAGCAGATTTGCCTCATGGATTCCATATTGCAAATCCACAGCAATTTACAGCACAATGCCAAGTGGAAATATAAGCATGCTGCTGATTTTCAAATCTCCTGCATGCTTTTTGTGTTGCGGAAAATAATGTAGATTTTCACCACGGATTTCTCCTGTTTAAAGGGCATCTGTCAGGAGACTGGTACCTGTGAAACTGACTGGTGTGTTGTATGTGCGCTTGACCAACACAGACGTCTTCAGCTGCCAAGAGCACATGCAGAAACCGGGCCACATGGGCGATATGTGAGTGTAGTGGTGAGCTGAGGGGTGTAGTAGTTACACAGTTCTGCAGCTCCCTGGGCCAGAATGCAGTGATGGGAAGGTTGGCACTAAATACTCCGGGGCACTATCTGTGATACAGGGGCTCCCGCCAGATGGTAGCTTAGGTGCCCTTGGTGGTCTGTGTTTTTAGGTGCTATGGAGGCAGGGTCCCTATTAGTCGTGACGCCAGCACTGTTAGGTGCGACTGGAGGATGGCGGAGAATGAAAAGAGAGTCAGTAGATTGTTGAACCAAACTAGAACTTTACGTGTAAAGTCGCCTTGAGGTAGATAATTCCAAATAAGTGGTTTCTCTTCTAATCAGTTAGCAAGCTGCAAATTCTCCTAGCAGGCTTAGCATGAAGAGCAAAGATTGCTTCAGAAGTTGGTCAGACTGGAGTGGATGACTACTTTCTTGTCTGCTTCTATCTTTCTATAACCTGGCTTCTGGGGCCTGGAACTTAATCACGATGTGGCAACCAACAGGGCAGTCTCCCTAGCAGCAGGCATCAATCCTCTGTGTCCATTCTTTGTACAGGTTGCTTCCACATTGGAAAACGAGTCCAGTCACCTTGGCTTTGGTTTCCTACCAGTTACTCTACTGGAAGTGCCCAGAGGGCACACTTAAACATCTACATGCTCCACTCTCCTCCACTCCTTTAGTCTAACTCGCCAAATACTGAGCTTGCACCTAGTGGCGTGTGTATGTATTGCAGTACCCAGCCTGTTAAGGTACTTGCAGCTTAAAGACTATGGACACCTTCGTGCACTAAAAATGCACTTGTTAGTTTTCTGGTATCAGCTTTCCTTCACATGCATTCATAAATGCTCTGATATGAGCTTTGCTGTCTGCTGTCTTCTCCTGAGAAGCTCTGTGGGTGTTCCACATGCACCAGCACAGCTTCAAGGCCCAGCCTCCACATCCTGTTACACAGCACAGCTAGCAGCCTCTTACACACAGTATAAGCTGATGGAAGTAACTTGGCAGTAAGATTTCATTCCAATCCACAACATGGTGAGTCTTACAGTATGCTACAGCCTATAATCAGCAGATCTAGTTCTCTCTTTCCCTTCTGTAGAAAGTCCATTATTTGTAGACACAATAGATATCTCTGCTGATAACATTAGTGCAGATATCTACAGTGAGAACCATGGTGTTATAAGCAGGATAGAGATCTCATTACTGACAGATCTCACTACATGCACTCTCTTCTGAATACAGTATTGTGTGCGCTCTCTTCTGAATACAGTATGTGTGTGCACTCTCTTCTGAGTACAGTATTGTGTGTGCGCTCTCTTCTGAATACAGTATTGTGTGTGCGCTCTTCTGAATACAGTATTGTGTGCGCTCTCTTCTGAGTACAGTATTGTGTGCACCCTCTTCTGAGTACAGTATTGTGTGTGTGCTCTCTTCTGAATACAGTATGTGTGTGCGCTCTCTTTTGAATACAGTATGTGTGTGCGCTCTCTTCTGAATACAGTATGTGTGCACTCTCTTCTGAGTACAGTATGTGTGCACTCTCTTCTGAATACAGTATGTGTGCACTCTCTTCTGAATACAGTATGTGTGTGCGCTCTCTTCTGAATACAGTATGTGTGTGCTCTCTTCTGAGTACAGTATGGTGTACAGTCTCTTCTGAGTACAGTATTGTGTGCAGTCTCTTCTGAGTACAGTATTGTGTGCAGTCCGCACAGTGAGCGGTCACTTCTCTCACACAGATTAGTACAGTGACGACACACAATGCTCTGTACACATAGAAGTACACAGGGTGGGGGGAGGATTTATCAAAATTGGTGTAAAGTAGAACTGGTTTAGTTGCCGATAGCAACCAGTCAGATTCCTCCTTTCATTTTCCAATTAAGCTGTGAAAAATGAAAGGTGAAATCTAAATGGTTGCTATCGGCAACTAAGCCAGTTCTACTTTACACCATTTTGATAAATGACTATATATATAAAGAAAAAAATGATATTGCTCTCAAATACTTTATTCACCCCTGTGATCGTAATGTTTTCAACTGATTCACAGAGTGGAGCAGGGCAAAGTGGATTTGTTGCCGGATTCATTGGCCTGCACCTCCATATTTATATTTGGCCTGATGTGCTGCCATAGTTCAAATATATATATATATATATATTGTAAGGGATCGTACACGCTCAGGGGGTCACATCACACAATTTCTTCATAAATGCGAGGTTTTCCAGGTCCAACTCTATTTTATTGGTACCAGCACTCAACACAAAACAAATCATAAACCAAAATACCTGCCCGGCTAGGCTCTGGCTAGACATAGGTTTCCCTATCTCACCTTTAATAAGACGCTGTTCACAAGCAGCTTTTGTTGCGGCTTCCCTCAGCCATCTGGGTCAGCTGCTTCCGGGCCGTGACCTCCACACAAATTCAGAGTCTCAGGAGAGATCCGGTTATACGTAGCCTGTGGTCCCCTTCAGCCCACCTGGCTGAGACCACACCAAGCCTCACTGGCTTCACCCTCTCTCAGGGTCAGTTTCTCTCCCCAGACTGACACACTGGAGGATTACTTATCCCTCCTAGATTACACCAGCTGGCCTCACCTCGGATTTCCTCAGGCCAGAGAAAAGACATGCACTGGAATTGGGTGGGTTGGAAAGGTCCCACTGCCGACCTACCTTCCCAACCCAAATAAAATCCAGCCCAGCTATTATCAAAAATAGCTCCAGCAACTAAGTTTGCTGAAGCCAGCACCGTCTACCTGGATTTTATTCATCTCACCCAGTTGAGGAACCTGAGTGAGATATACACCCCTTCCAGCTTTCCAGTACACATCACCACAAGATATATATATATATTTATATATATATACACACACACACACATACACACATATATAAATATATATTAGGGTTACTCCTGCTGTATATATTTTGCTGGAGGTAGTTGTGCCTTGTGTGTATGTATGTATATATATATATATATATATATATATATATGCAGTACAGACCAAAAGTTTGGACACACCTTCTCATTCAAAGAGTTTTCTGTATTTTCTAGACTATGAAAATTGTAGATTCACACTGAAGGCATCAAAACTATGAATTAACACATGTGGAATTATATACTTAACAAAAAAGTGTGAAACAACTGAAAATATGTCTTATATTCTAGGTTCTTTAAAGTAGCCACCTTTTGCTTTGATTACTGCTTTGCACACTCTTGGCATTCCCTTTTCTTTCCATTTAGATTTTATTAAGTTTTCAAGTAGAACATACATCATATTGTATACAGAACAAAGTTGAATCGTAGTACCATAGTAAACTACATAGGTTGTGTAAACAAACCAAACAATAAAATATGATATTACTATCTAACAGTGTGTCTCTCATTTATCATAAAAGTAGTAGATTCTTCCTAGTGTCCCAGGAGAGCCAAGATTTCAGAAATTTGTCCGTAGTCTTTCGCTGTTGAGCCACAGAAAATTCCATCAATCTAATCTCCTGTATCCTACAATAAAGATCCATATCCGAGGGAGGGACAGGACGCTTCCAATGTAGGGCTATTAAACATTTAGCGGCAGTAACCATATGAAGGAGCAGCCTGGCATCACATCCCCTCTTGGCATTCTCTTGATGAGCTTCAAGAGGTAGTCACCTGAAATGGTATTCCAACAGTCTTGAAGGAGTTCCCAGAGATGCTTAGCACTTGTTGGCCCTTTTGCCTTCACTCTGCGGTCCAGCTCACCCCAAACCATCTCGATTGGGTTCAGGTCTGGTGACTGTGGAGGCCAGGTCATCTGGCGTAGCACCCCATCACTCTCCTTCTTGGTCAAATAGCCCTTACACAGCCTGGAGGTGTGTTTGGGGTCATTGTCCTGTTGATAAATAAATGATGGTCCAACTAAACGCAAACCGGATGGAATAGCATGCCGCTGCAAGATGCCGTGGTAGCCATGCTGGTTCAGTATGCCTTCAATTTTGAATAAATCCCCAACAGTGTCACCAGCAAAGCACCCCCACACTATCACACCTCTTCCTCCATGCTTCACGGTGGGAACCAGGCATGTAGAGTCCAACCGTTCACCTTTTCTGCGTCACACAAAGACACGGTGGTTGGAACCAAAGATCTCAAATTTGGACTTATCAGACCAAAGCACAGATTTCCACTGGTCTAATGTCCATTCCTTGTGTTCTTTAGCCCAAACAAGTCTCTTCTGCTTGTTGCCTGTCCTTAGCAGTGGTTTCCTAGCAGCTATTTTACCATGAAGGCCTGCTGCACACAGTCTCCTCTTAACAGTTGTTGTAGAGATGTGTCTGCTGCTAGAACTCGGTGTGGCAATGACCTGGTCTCTAATCTGAGATGCTGTTAACCTGCCATTTATGAGGCTGGTGACTCGGATGAACTTATCCTCCGCAGCAGAGGTGACTCTTGGTCTTCCTTTCCTGGGGCGGTCCTCATGTGAGCCAGTTTCTTTGTAGCGCTTGATGGTTTTTGCGACTGCACTTGGGGACACTTTCAAAGTTTTCCCAATTTTTTGGACTGACCTTCATTTCTTAAAGTAATGATGGCCACTCGTTTTTCTTTACTTAGCTGCTTTTTTCTTGCCATAATACACATTCTAACAGTCTATTCAGTAGGACTATCAGCTGTGTATCCATCTGACTCCTACCCAACACACTCATTGTCCCAAGCCCATTTATAAGGCAAGAAATCCCACTTATTAAACCTGACAGGGCACACCTGTGAAGTGAAAACCATTTCAGGTGACTACCTCTTGAAGCTCATCAAGAGAATTCCAAGAGTGTGCAAAGCAGTAATCAAAGCAAAAGGTGGCTACTTTGCAGAACCTAGAATATAAGACATATTTTCAGTTGTTTCACACTTTTTTGTTAAGTATATAATTCCACATGTGTTAATTCATAGTTTTCCATGCCTTCAGTGTAAATCTACAATTTTCATAGTCATGAAAATACAGAAAACTCTTTGAATGAGAAGGTGTGTCCAAACTTTTGGTCTGTACTGTATATATATATTACTCTTTTTGTGAGTCAAGGTAACCAAAGAATGGCTGTTCTGGCACAGTTTTTATTTTTTGTTTTTTTCAATGTTCACCTGACAGGGTATGTAATGTGATATTTTTATAGAGCAGGTCGTAACGACGCAGCGTTACCTAATATGTCTGTTTTTTCAATTTTATTTTGGATTTACACAATAAAAACATTTTTGACGTTTTTGTGTCTTTATTTTCTGAAAGCTATATTTTTTGGGCGATTGTTGTAAGTAGGGTCTCATTTTTTGCGGGATGAGATGACGGTTTCATTGGTACCATTTTGGGGCACATATGACTTTGATCGCTTGTTATTACACTTTTTGTGATGTAAGGTTGTGTTTTTATTTATTTATTTTTTTTACGGCGTTTACCAGACGGGTTAGCTCATGTGATATTTTTATAGAACCGGGTCTTACGGACGCGGCGATACCTAATATGTCTGTTTTTTAGGAACATATTTTGGTTTTACACAATAAAAGCATTTTTGGAAAAAAAATCATGTTTTTGTGTCTCCATTTTCTGAAAGCCATATTTTTTTTATTTTTTTGGGCGACTGTCTTATGTAGGGTCTCAATTTTTGCCGGATGAGATGGTGGTTTTATTGGTACCATTTGGGGGTACATATGACTTTTTGATCGCTTGGTTCGTTTGATCGCTTTTTGTGTTGTAAGGTGATAAAAAATGGCTTTTCTGCACGGTTTTTATTTTATTTTTTTACGGCGTTTACCAGACGGATTAGCGCATGTGATATTTTTATAGAGCAGGTTGTTACGGACGTGGCGATACCTAACATGTTTATTGTTTTTGTTTTTATTTCTTACATTTGTAACTAACTATATGTGCGGATATAGGAACTTTTTTTTTACTTTTTTTACTTTTTTCACTTTTTTTTACATTTTTTTGACCCAGACACACTTGGTTCTTGCAGATCCAGTGGGTCTGATGTCTCTCTAATACACTGCAGTACACTGTATAGTGTACTGCAGTGTATTTTCACTCACAGTAAGCCTGAACAGGCTCCTGCCTTTAGCAGGAGCTTGATCAGGCTTAGATATACCATGGCAAGTCAGACGCCTCTGAAGGCGTCCCGTTGCCATGGTAACCACCGGGACGCTGCTACAGAAGCGCAGCCGCCCGATGGTTAGCTTCTTCCATACAGCGGACCGCAGCATGGAAGGGGTTATCAAGCTGATACAGCTGGCATTCTGCTGCGCTCGGCCATCCTAAAAGGGGGGGGGGGGCGGCATCATCATTGAGGGGGGGGAGGGATAGACGGAGGACACATGAGCTCGGGCATGGGGGGGGCGGGGCGATTGAAAACAGTTGTCATGGCACCATTCATTGAGAGGGAGGGATATACCAAGGCCCGCTGCGCTCGGGCATGGGGGGTTGTGACAGCCATCCAGAAGAGGGGGGCGGGGGGGTTGTGACCGTGGTTAGCCCTTTCCATACAGTGGTCCCTAAGGACCACAGCATGAAAAGGGTTATGTCTGCATTTTGAAGCAGACTGTCAGCTGTATGTTATAGCTGACAGTCTGCACCGCACCGCTATCTGAAGGGAGGGCAGAGGAGGGAGAGAGCAGTGCGCACTCCAGTGGAGCCGGGAGGAGTTACAGAGAATTTGTCAGATGACGGATTCACTGCAAACTTAATAAGAGCAGCCTGCTGTGCATAGGAAGCACAGCAGGCTGTAGCTCAAAAAAGAAAAATTAACACAACCAATTTTTTTTTTTTACAAAGGTGTCTATATCCTTTAAATACAAATACAGCATGATAATGACATGGCATATTCAATATATTTCATATATCAAAGTGCCCACTTTTACCACGAAGTGGGACACTGCACACATGTAACAGGTCATCCAGTTTCATAGGTACAAATCTGCTGACAGATGCCCTTTAATGCATACGGTGACACCCTGCTACAAAACCTATATTTAAAGGGGTTATCCGACATACCACTGATCCTGTGTCACTGGAACTTCCAGGATCACGTGCTGTACATTGAACATGTGATACCAGCCTGGGATTAGAATCATCAGTGCGTGTTTGAGTTCGCATTGAGAGATTAAGGCTCATGCATGTGCTGCAGGTAGTAATCCCAGGCTGGGATCACGTAGCGAATGTACAGCACTTGATCCCAGAATTGCCGGCCGCACTGGATCATGAGGCATTTTAGATAACCCCTTTAAGGGTGCATTCACATGTATGTATTTTGCGGTCCGCAAATCATGGATCTGAAAAATATAGATGTGGATGCTTTCACATGTTTGTTGCATAAAATTTTTATAACTCAAAATCAGTTCCATTTGTCTGAATGGGGTTGTTGTTGCAAGAAGCATATGTTCCATCTTTTGCCACATAGAAATGCAGAAAGCACACGGATGTCTTCTATATACTTTCTTCATCCATATGTCCATTCTGCAAAATATAGAACATGTCCTATACTTGTCCAGCAATGTGTACCATGGACCCATTGAAAGCAAAGGATCTGCAACAAGTGTGGATGCCACACGAATGGTTCCTTATTTTGCAGATCCGTGGTTTGTGGACTTGAGTAACATTTCTAGACCAAAGTGTAAGGCCCCTTTCACACAAGCATGACGGATTAGGTCCAAATACGTTTAGGGTTTGTTCAGGGAAACTCGCACCATTTTACAAGCAGGTTCAGTGAGTTTTGTCTGCGATTGCGTTCAATTTTTTCCGCACGGGTGCAATGCGTTTTGATGCATTTTTCACGCACGTGATAAAAAACTGAATGTTTACAAACAACATCTCTTAGCAACCATCAGTGAAAAACGCATTGCATCTGCACTTGCTTCATGATGCAATACGTTTTTCACTGAAGCCCCATTCACTTCTATGGGACCATGGCTGCGTGAAAAACGCAGAATATAGAACATGCTGATGCGTGAAAAAAAAAACGCTCATGTACACAGATCCATTGAAATGAATGGGTCAAGATTAAGTGCGGGTGCTATGCGTTCACCTCACGCATCGTACCTGCGTGGAAAACTCGCTTGTGTGAAAGGGGCCTAAGGGGAAAATTCATTATTCCCCCTATGCCTGTTTCTATCATAGAAAAGTCGAAAAGATCCAATGGATTGGCGACTTTTCAATGCCATTGTGACTTTTCTAGTTGCAACTGCCATTTAATCCTGATCAATTTTACAAAACAGGGGTGTGGCAAGGGTGGAGTGTGGATGGGGCCATTGGCCCCAGCTCGATCATCATTATTTACGCTAGAAAGCTGCCATAGATTTCACAGACTACCGGACTGCCAGAGAAGCCATGTAATTTATGACGAGGCCTGCATCTCCTCCAACAGTGCAGCCCCCACCAAGAACAACGTAGCAGATGCCAGGTGCCAGTCTTGCTGATTTAGAGCCTAAGTTTTAAAGATACAGTATTCTAAATTTAACAAACAACCTGCACCATTTGCTAAATTTGGCACAAAGTACACCACTGCAGACTCAAACGGATTTTAGATATTACCGTCAAGGTATGTTCCCCACAATGTATTTTGAGCAAAAACAGATTCATGTGGGCTGAGCTTTAGGGTGTCTACACATGCGGCAGATTTTAAAAATTTCTGAATTGGGCTTGCAGAATTTTTTGTGCTTCCTGCCACAACAACCTCATTCAGACGAATGGATCTGATTTTCAGTTATGGAAATGTTCTGCAACAAACTGCCACGTATGAAGGCTCCCTTACACTGATGCATGACTCCATACTGTATGATGACTCAATCACAATTCTTCCTTACGGTTTTCTGTTGAAAAAAAAGGAAGAAGGATAAAATTCTCTAAATGCTTTTTCTTTCTCTTCTTATGTGAAGTACTTTCCTTTTTTCACTATTAGAAGGACAATAAAAATGAAGCTTAAACTGTGCATAAAACGAGGCCTTAGGCACATCAGTTAGCCCACTGCTTTGGCTTTCTAACTTAATTTTGCAGATAAAAAGCCAACCCAGAGCTCATGAAAGCTGTACTACTAACATTTATGTTTGAGGTTAATATCTTCAGGCTAAGGAAAGATGTTTACAATACGACTATGTATGGAGGTTTTCAGATTCAAAGGTCCATATGCATGCACGTGATTAACCTGTCACTAGTCTCCATGTATAAAAATATTATTCTTCTTAAAGGGAACCTCTCATATCGAACATGGAGTTTGAGCTGCAGGCAGCATGTTGAGCAGATATATATGTAGTTTTATTGGAAAAGGTTCACAAAACTTGTATTTTATTCATTTATATTCCTGCTCATTCTGGACTTTGAAGTCCAGGAGGTGGTCCTATCAGTGATTGACAGCCTTCCCTCTATGACTGTGTATACAAAGAGAGCTGTCAATCACTGAAAACTCCGCCACTGGCCACTTCTAAAATAAATTAAAGGGGTTGTCCGGGTTCAGAGAAGAACCCGGACATACCTGCAATTTCACCCAGGCAGCCTGCCTGAAGAGGACATCGGAGCATCTCATGCTCCGATGCCCCCCCCTTGCCCTGCGCTAGATCGCGCAGGGCAAGGTCTCTTGTTTTGAAAATACTCGCTGCCGGGCGGGTACTTCCGCCCGGCAGTGAGTTCGGTGACGTCACCGGCCTTAATGGGCCGGCTTTAGCGCTGCCCTAGCCGTTTTACTGGCTAGGGCAGCGCTGAAGCCTGTCCATCAGCGCCGATGACGTCACCGACTCACTGCCGGGCGGAAGCCTCTGCCCGGCAGGGACCGGTACGTCACCGGAACCCGGCGAAATTCCTTTGCCCTGCGCTAATTAGCGCAGGGCAAAGGAGGGCATCGGAGCATAGGATGCTCCGATGCCCTCTTCAGGCGGGCTGCCTGGGTGAAATTGCAGGTATGTCCGGGTTCTTCTCTGAACCCGGACAACCCCTTTAAGTTTAAAGTTTACGTCCACCTTTGTCCACCCATAAGTTATGGGTTATGGGTACAAATTCATTATACAAGGATGCCTTCACACTCTATTTTGCAGTGTCTGTTTGCCATATGACCGAGGGAAGCTCCCGATGCATACATCAAATGTATCCATAGGTCCCTGTTTACTTGATAAAGGCTATTTCATATAGAGGAATCCATATAGAGGAATTTCATATGGGAGCTTATAGGCAGTGATTGTCACTATATGCCTATACAGTGTCATCTGTCAGAGGAATAGATTAAGAAACCTCCAGTCTCCAGACATACACGTCTCATGTACACTGCAAAGCATAGTTTGAAAAGCACCCTAATTCTGCAGTCTCATATTTTCACATTTGTTCCCTAGTCTGTGCTAATGTACATTAGATAAGCTATCCAGAAGCTGAGAACAGACAGAATGTAGTCTATAACTGCAGAATTATACTAAACAGGGTTTGATTGCTACCATGGGCTGTGCGTCTCATATCCAGCCATTACAATATACACTCATCGACAAAATAATAGCACATACAGATAGAAATGTCAGGTTGCTGCAAAACTCAGCGTGAGTTATGTCTCAGGCAGATATGTAAATGATTACTGGCGTGGTCAAAACCGGAAACATAAAAGTGCTTCCTCCGCTGCCCTATAAAAAGGCTACTTTTGGGTAGTGTACCTCTTGTTGAAAGATCGGTGACTGCTGGATATGTCTGTACAATGCACTTGTTGCATTGGGCTAAAAGAAGTAGGATGGTATTTTAAAATGAATTGCTCACCACCTAGGCTGTCCTGATCTAGTTGTTAGGAGATGTTGGGCGCAGTGAGGTCACACATGGCAAACAGGCTCTGGACAACTCAGACGGACCACCAGTAGAGAGGATCCTTTAATCCACCAACAAGCATTAGCAGTTCCCACAGTTTCATCCACTATCCAAACAGAGGTGGCACCTTCATTACACACTTGTCTTTGGCCAGACCATTTCCAGGCATTTAGCAGAAGGAAATTTGGTGTCACGACGCTCATCTTGTCCTGCTTCTTACAGCCAGCCACCGTATTCTTTATTTGCAGATAAACCTGGACTCCTACGGACCAGAATAATCTTGTCTTTAGTGACAAATTCAAGTTCCTAATGTTCGGGTTTGAGTATGGAGGCCTCATGGTCAGTGCTTTAATCCTGCCCTTGATGTGAGGTGACACATTTCCCTAACTGCTGGTGTGATGATCTGGGTCCAGGGACATTTAACAGCTCTGTGATATTTGTAGGACATCCTGTGGTCACATGTGTTGCCGCTCATGACAGGTCTTCTGGCTGGCACTTTTCAGCAGAATAATGCCCACCCACACACAGCAAAGGTTTCCCAGAAATGTCTCCTCCTGATTGCAACACTTTCTTGGCCTGGCCGGTCATCAGATTTATTGCCAATAGAGCATTTACAGGGCCAACTGGGACACCAGCTTCGGCAACCTGTGAGTGTGCAGTATCTACAGGCCCAGCTGTAACATCTGTGGGTAAATATGCTGCAGTATACCATAAGAAACCTGTATGCCTCCATGCCCAACCATATCTCATCCTGTATCCAGGCTAGAGGCGCCCAACAGGGTTCTAGAGCCTTATTTCAATTGTACAGTTTCCCCAATAAACATATCCTTTTGCTCTAATATTGGAATCATTTACATATATCATCATTTTTCAAGCTATTTACGCCACTAATGTGGTGCTAAAAAGTCGCAAATTATTGCTCATTCCATATTTGCGCCATAATTTGTAACTTTTTTAGCTTCTTGCCACTTTCTTAAAGTGGCAAGTAAAGGCGCAGGGCTTAGTAGAGGGAGACAAACTACCACGACCCACCAGATTTACTACATCTTACCCCAGAATCTGCCCCTCAAACCAGATTTGAGTTTCTGGTGTAAGAGGTGTTAGAAATACACTACCGTTCAAAAGTTTAGGGTCACTTAGAAATGTCCTTATTTTTTAAAGAAAAGCACAGTTTTTTTTCAATCAGAATAACATTAAATTAATCAGAAATACACTCTATAC
Organism: Rhinella marina; assembly: GCA_900303285.1. Taxonomy (NCBI): domain Eukaryota; kingdom Metazoa; phylum Chordata; class Amphibia; order Anura; family Bufonidae; genus Rhinella; species Rhinella marina. The sequence continues at coordinate 28,113 of ONZH01015044.1, read as the reverse complement.
ATTGTTAATGTGGTAAATGACTATTCTAGCTGCAAACGTCTGTTTTTAATGCAATATCTACATAGGTGCATAGAGGCCCATTTCCAGCAACCATCACTCCAGTGTTCTAACGGTACATTGTGTTTGCTAACTGTGTAAGAAGGCTAATGGATGTTTAGAAAACCCTTGAAAACCCTTGTGCAAGTATGTTAACACAGCTGAAAACCGTTTTGCTGGTTAGAGAAGCTATAAAACTGACCTTCCTTTGAGCTAGTTGAGAATCTGGAGCATTACATTTGTGGGTTCAATTAAACTCTCAAAATGGCCAGAAAAAGAGAACTTTTTTTTTAGGTGTTTGGATCACACAGAAAAACATTTGTGAGACGCAGAACAACTGAAAAGATGCTGGAAGAGTGTCTGACGCCATCCGTCAAGCATGGTGGAGATAATGTGATGGTCTTGGGTTGCTTTGGTGCTGGTAAAGTGGGAGATTTGTACAAGGTAAAAGGGATTTTGAATAAGGAAGGCTATCACTCCATTTTGCAACACCATGCCATACTCTGTGGACAGCGCTTGATTGGAGTAAATTTCCTCCTACAACAGGACAATGACCCAAAGCACACCTCCAAATTTTGCAAGAACTATTTAGGGAAAAAGCAGGCAGCTGGTATTTTATCTGTAATGGAGTGGCCAGTGCAGTCACCAGATCTCAACCCCATTGAGCTGTTGTGGGAGCAGCTTGACCGTATGGTATGCAAAAAGTTCCCATCAAGCCAATCCAACGTGTGTGTCAGGTCTGGTCATCGGAGAACATAGGTTCTATGTTTTGCTTGGTATTCTGAGTTTTTGTGTGTTTCTGTTTAGTGCCTACGCCTTGCCTTGAACCATGTTCACACTGTGGGTTGTTTTAGAGCCAACGCCCAGCTTCATGTTTGGTTTGTCTACTCAGGGTTAATACTCAAGTGCTGGGCTGAGTGGCTTCTCTGAATCTGGTCCATTCAGAACCTGGGGGTGGGATATCTTCCTGCTTATATACCTATATTTCTCTCTGCTCCTTGCTGGTTTTTGCATAATCCTTGCTATTCCTGCTTGCGTTGTATTGTGTATCCTGACTTCTTATTTGACCCTCGGCTCGTATTTGACTACTCTACCGTCTTCCGATTTTGTACTTTGTTATTCCTGGTTTTGACACGGCTTCCTGACTATCCATTTGGTGTTTTGTCTGTCTTGTTTGTTGTCCCTGTTCCCTGCACCTTATACAGTGTATTTCGCAGTCCTCGTGGTTGTCGCCCCACGGTTTAGCGTGGGTGAGGCAATAGGCAGGGACAGAGGGTTGGGTAAGCTCAGGGCACACGCTCCTCTGTTGTCTGTTTATCCCAACCTTGACAGTGTGGAAGCATGGGGTGAAATTTCTCCAGATTACCTCAGCAAATTAACAGCTAGAATGCCAAAGGTCTGCACTGCTGTAACTGCTGCTGTAACTGGAGCATTCTTTGACGAAAGCAAAGTTTGAAGGAGAAAATTATTATTTCAAATAAAAATCATTATTTCTAACCTTGTCAATGTCTTGACTATATTTTCTATTCATTTTGCAACTCATTTGATAAATAAAAGTGTGAGTTTTCGTGGAAAACACAAAATTGTCTGGGTGACCATAAACTTTTGAATGGTAGTGTATATCTTATTTATAAAGGGGCATTTACCTCTTAATAAATTAGGCACCTCTCATTCCAGAGCACAACAGATCAAAACTGGCCTATGGGAACACACTCTTGCCAAATGTCACTTATTAAGCTTCATTCAGTTCCAACAACTCCTTATTGGTGCATTAATTGTTTTTTGCCAGTTACAGCATATCAGTATCTACCACAGGATGAGGTCAGAAGTGAGTTATGAAGCTACTGTTGTATTGCCATGAACAGAGGTAAACAATTTGCTGAATATGCAACTTTCTCTTAGAGAGTGCCAGGCTCTAGTGTGGGCACTGGCTGTACCAGCTATTCTTATCCATACTTATCTAGGGCTCAGCAGCCCTCCCTTATCAATTCAATTTCGGGCACCAGCAAGGGGGGAGAGGATCCATCACAGTTAAAGAGCTGGAAATTAGCTCTCAGCGTGCAAAATGTTCAGGATCCAGCTGGTTCAATTTACTTCCACTCTCCTGCAAATCCTCCCTCCTTATATTGATTGGTGTTCAGAGAAAAAGGTAAGCAGGACCACTGTAGGAAGGACGGCCATCTGCGCTGAACTGTTCCTGCTTTTATGCTGGTGGTAGAAAACAAGAAAATAAGAACATATTAATTGATAAACAGCAGAGCTATTGCTTCAAGAGTAAACAGGACCCAAAAGCAGAAACCTTCAGAAACCTTCAGAAACCTTCAGAATCATATAATTTCATTCACCAAACTACAAGAAATGTAACGTTAGAAACAAGTTCCCACTCTACAGTCCCTAACGCTAGACATACATCTCAGTCCTCCAGAGGACAATGATAATAAAAATCTATTAACCCCTTAAGGACCCCTTCATTTCATTTTTCTCTTAAGCCATAACTTCTTTACTTTTCTGTTCACAAAGACATATCAGGGCTTGTTTTTTGTGGGACAAGTTGTATGTTCTGGTGGAACCATTTAATATTCTATGCAATGTATTGTAAAGGTGGAAAAAAATTGGGAAGAATTGGGAAAAAATTCTGACATGGTTTTTATGGATTTTGTATTTACGGAATTCACTAGGCAGCAAAAATGAAGCATTAGATTCCCTTATTCTGACACGCATAACCTTTTTTATATTTCCATCTATGGAGCCATGGAAAGGTTTATTTTTGTGGTGATGTATGAAGTTTTCATAACTTTTTATTCCATTTTTTTGGAGGGTGGGGAAGGTAAAGTGACGAAACAGCAATTCAGTAAATTTCATTTTCAGGGCTTGATTCATCATTTGATGTCATAGCCACGTGGCATATCAATGGATATGACCTGACATAACTATCCAGGCAACCGATGGTGGTGCAAAGTCTCTTTCCACTGTAAGAATATTTAAAGAGAGTCTTGTCAGCAGTTTTAAAAATGTTAAACTGCTGGAAACACTAGGTTGTGGCTGGGGAACGCAGAACAAACATTTGTGGAGCTTTTCTCATCATAAGCAGTGTGAATATGAAGTTTTATTTTGCCAGATTCTACAACACAAGAGGATATTTCACCTCTCCTGACATCAATTTCATAGCTACTTGCATTCTCCATGTAATAACAATTCTGGAACATGTTTTTGACTCTATGTTTTGCTATTCCTCTATTATTCCTTCTACAAGTTTAAGAATAAATTGCCAGCAGTCTGCAATAAAGATCCAGCTGGGCATTACCAGTTGGTGGTGTTTCCCTGCACAGTTGGAAACTATCCAATCAGTGCTGCCACTGTCAAACTGTGTAGCCCCCCCCCCCCCAACTGGTAAGTCAGTCCCAGTTGGATCTTTATTGCAGACTGTTGTCAATTAATATATAAACTTGTAGAAAATAATAATAGAAGAATGGCTGTAGAAGGAAGTGTTGATATATATATATATATATATATATATACATGCCCCTTTAACTATGCATGCATAGATATAGGTATATATATATCTATAGGCCTTATACGTATATATATCTGTGGGCCCCAATATGCCCCAATATATACATATATTATAGTAGTCCCTAAATGCCTAATACATAATGCTCCTTGTATAGGCTATAGGCTTACATATATATCTATATATAAATTGACCCCCAGTGTCCGGGTACCCCCCCCATCCCGCATCCCCCTACAGGTGTATACCAGCGCGCCTGCAGGAGGGAGATGCCGCCCTGAAGACTGGACAGTAAGTTCAGTCTCGGGCACATCAAAGGACAGAGGATCGATAAGATCCTCTGCCCTTTGTTAAACACCTCCGGCAGCGCCAGAGATGTTTAACATAACAGGGACAGGGAAACAAAAGGTACGTAGCAAAGACATGTAGCAATTCACAGGCGGGAGGATCAAAGAGATCCACTGCCTGGGAACAAGCGCCAGTGTGCGCGGGCAGGCGCGGTGACGTCATAAATAGCCACTTAAATAGCCCGGCCACACTATGCTCATCAGATTTTGGGCTGGGCAGCCCCTACAAGTGAGGATCATCCCCAGGACCAACGAGCAACCCACTGGGGATGAGCAAGAAACCCCAGGATGGCTGAGTATCATATTAACCCCTGAACCACCAATGATATTAACCCCTTCATTATCTATAAGCCCCTGAACCACCAATGCATTATCCATAAGCCCCTGAACCACCAATGATATTAACCCCTTCATTATCCATAAGCCCCTGAACCACCAGTGCTTTAACCCCTTATCTTCCCCTTGAACTCCCCTGAACCACCAATGCATCTTTCCTATAATTAACCCCTACATTATAAGAACCCCTGTAATACCCTACATTCTCCCAGCCCTGCAATTAACCCCTTTATTTCCCCTGATCCACTATACCACCAACCATAATATATTAACCCCTTCATTGCCAGCATAATCCCGTTAGCCTTTTACCTGCCAGGGAATTGTATTTAACCCTTATTTATAGGGACAGCTAGAATTAGGCTGCTGCCTTTACTGTAATTATATGTATTTCTGTGTGAGTGTATGTTTAGATAGATTGTGGGTGGAATTATATGGGATTGTGTAGTGTAGCTAGGTTTTATTCTGTGTTGTGTGTAAACATATATATATATATACGTTAATAAATATATATAAATATATTATGAAGTAATAGACTGTAGACTTTGTTGTTTAATAAATATTTTATTAATATAATACGGTTTACAGAGTCTTTATAGTTGCAGCACAGTATAGTTAATTGCACATAGCTCGGGTCGAGTATAGGCAACAGGTATTCACAAAGGGAATAAATAGGCGGAGCTAGCGACAGCTGGTTTACGCTTATGTATGAATATTAATTATTAATATCACACAAAATATTAATTAATATTTCCTTTAACAATAGCATAACATATAGATATAAAATAGATCCTTAAGAATTGTCATTACATGGGGAATGCAATTAATAATTAAAACAATCAAGTCAGGGGAGGTGACAAGTTCTCTTTAAGTGCACTAGAGGTGGATCTTCAGTGTGAAGTGCCTGTAGCATTCAACAAGGAGACTACTACATCTGTAAGGGCTGGTAGGGTAGGGGCTGTGAAGCAGATCAATGCATAGAGCAGTTCATAGTGAAGCTCTGCCTCCAGTGTAGGAGTGGAATCTAGCAGAGTAAACATTGATATTTACAATACTCCTGACAATATTGGAAAGGGTATTTGTTTCCTGCTTTCCGCAGCCTCTACCTAGTGCTGTTCACATTTTAGCATGGTAAAATGCTAAACAGATATCCACATTAAAAGTTTTCCAAAATTCAACAGATCTTGGAAAACCCTTTAAATTTGCAGGAAAATAGTAGGAAATCGTTCTAGAAAAAAAAAACATACTGTATTATTCCCAGAAATCGATTTTTAGCACTGTTCTTTAAGTTTAAAGGAGCATTCCCATCTCAGACATTGATGACCTATCACTAGAATGGAGGGTATCCCTTTCTTCTCTCAGGGAACCCTGGACTTTCTGAGGGCTCTTGCCTGGTGGTGATTGGGGTGCCCTTCATGTTAGGTAGATGGGTGCAAGGCGGGAGGTCAAATGTAGGATCAAGCAGACCAGGCCCTGGGTTGCAATAAATAAGTCTCTCATTACTGAATAGATGATGGGAGAAGTAGTACATGTAGCAGCAACAGGCACAGTTCTGAGGTATATTACGGAGTAGGCTTCTCGCAATAGCTGTGTGTAGGCAGGAGCAAAGATGGTAGTTATCCTCCCTGACTCTAAGTACTCACTCTAAGTACACTTTGAAAACTTCCCAAATAACCACAGTCATGTAATTCCATTCCTATTAACTCTTTCTGCAATTCCCAGGCTGCGGGTGCAGGTCATAGATCTGGATGGCCAGTCAGTCTCAAAATCTGGTGAGCAGTAAAGTTTTATTGTCATAAACATGCAGTACCTCAAGGCTGGTATAGATGGGCTGATGGAGTGGGCGATTGTTGGTAAGGAAGCGTTCTTTCCCAACAGCCAGCTGCTTGCTCAGTGAAGGAAAACGCTATGTTTGCATGCAGCAATCTCCTTCACAGTATGAGGACCAGCGATCGCCATAGCGATCTCTTTTCTCCATACATCATCATTTTTTATGAACGGCAGATCTCTGTTTAGATAGCACCATCTGAAGTCCAGAGATGATGATTGGTCGTGCCTGCACAAGCAACAGGATCACCCAATGAACAAGCATTTTGCTCATTCATCAGGTGAACAGTAACACATGAAGATGGCAAGATTATCAGGAACTAACGTTCGCAGGAACGATCGTTCCAAATAATCTGGATGATTATTGGTTTGTCTAAAACCACCTTTACTGTCTGAATCCAGCAAGGTCTTGACACGTGGTTCTAAAACTTCTGTGATGGTTTGTTCTCTTTCCCTAAGGGGTAGTCTTTCAATTAAAGGGAGTCTGTCACCTCATTTTCATCAATATAACTAAGAGCACTGCCCCATAGAAGATTGCATACACATCCCAGACATAACTGTGTGCACATTGTGTCTGTATTACATGTCCAGGAAAAGCACTTTTATTCTGCAGGAAAACAGCGCCCAAGTGCTCAGCTCTGCTGCTTCAAGTGCCCAAAGCAAACCAGACTGAAGAAGGGAGGGCTGCTTGTTTAGCTGCTCATATCTTGAGATTGGTAGCAGATAGAAAAATGGTTCTGACCTTTTTTGAAAGCTGACATTCATTCCAAACTTTCAAATGATACAAAAATCACAGCATTATATCCAGTATATCAGAAGATATAGTTGTTAGAAATCGAGTCGGGAGAGAAAGCTGTTTTTAGTTTCACTTTCAGCTGGGCACTTGGGAGCTGTTTTCCAGCAGAATAAAAGTGCTTTTTCTGGATGTGTAATACAGACACACAGTGCACACAGGTATGTCTGGGATGTGTCTGAAATCTGTGGGGCACTGCTGTTAGTTATATAGGTGAAAATGAGGATACAGACTCCCTTTAAGTTATTATATAGCAGCTTTCTGCCTCAGGGATGAAGGTTCCCTGGGGCAAGCTTTTCTCAAGGCCTACTTTTCTGGAGCTTGCACATGCATATATTGCCCCTAGTTTTGAGGACTAGACACTCTCTAACCAGGGGGTATCATCCTCCCAACTTTGGAAATGGATAAAGAGGGACAAATTGTGCAAATTGTTTCGCCACTAGGCCACGCGTCTAACTCCGCCCAAAACATATCTATACACCTAATCCCACCCAGTCCCCTTACTGCCCCACATAGTAATTATTCCCCAGTTATGTGCCCCCAGTAATATGACCAGCTGTGCCCCCAGTAATATGTCCTGTTATGTGCCCCCCAGTAATATGCCCACATTGTGCTCGCCAGTAATGTTGTGCCCCCAGTAACTTGTCGACATTGTGCCCCCAGTAACTTGTCCACATTGTCCCCCCAGTAATATATTGTCCCCCAATAATATGCCCACATTGTGCTCTGCAGTTTATGTTATGCCCACATTTGTGCTCGCCAGTAATGTTGTGCCCCCCGTAACATGTCCACATTGTGCCCCCAGTAATATGCCCACCTTGTGCCATTCACAGAAAGGTGAAAAAAATAAACACCATAATACTTACCTTCTTCCTAGCAGCATCACCAGCAGGACATCTTCTTCTTTAGTCTGGAGGGGGCAGAGCCAAGGCTGACTGATGGCCGGCCCGCCCCCCGAACAGACCGAAGGTGTGGAGAGCTGCCTGGAGGTACGAAGAGCCTGCAGGGAGGATGGGAGGGAGAATGGAAGAAGCAGCAAGCAGATGCCGGCTCTCTGCTTCATCACCATTCAGGCTGCCAAAAACCGGGGCATACCTCCCCCGTACCGGGACAGCGGGACTGCGACTGTAATCCGGGACAGTCCCACTGGATCCGGGACGGTTGGGAGGTATGGGGTATGATCAGCCTATCACCCTGAAAACTAGGCAATTTTCTACTGTTTGCATCACACTGTAGCTTTCCTAATGCAATTTCCAAATATACCTTTATGTCATGATCCCTCTTCTTTTGGCAAGGAAAAAGAGTTCATTTTTATAAATATGCAGATGGGAAGAAAAAAGGGTCCTGTATTTATTGCCCAAGGAGCCCAACCACATCCATTAGAAAGGAGCCAGGCTCCTCTCCTCTTCTGTCAACCTCCGACCCTCCTTGATGTCATCATGCCTCGCTCAGGTTAACATCTCCTTTATGTCTGCGCCTGTGCCATCTGGGCCCATTGGCTTCATCCACTGAACCTGCACTTTTTTCCAGCACATGTGCAGTTCAGTAGAAGAAGCACTGGCCACAGAAGGGCATATTTGTAAATTACATTATGAGAGCTACAATGTGATACAAATGGTTATAAACGGGCCCCAGTGGTGACAGACTCCCTTTAACTAACTTTTGCCCATACATAATCATTTGGGATACATATAGTGCACAAGGATATAATAGCAAAGCATGCTCACTCGGCTATTTTCAGGACTCCCATAGTAGTGAATGGAGATCTTGCTGGCCATGTGTGTTCTCCTTCACTTCAGGGTCCTCATTTTTGATATACGAGCATCTATCTGACATTGATGTCATATCCCAGCTATGTACCATCAATGTCTGAGATACAGTAGGAATACCCCTTTTGTAATTGCTTGATACTCTTGTTTTCATGGAGATAAGTTAAATCAAGAGGTGTCTTGTTTCTCCCCTCTCTCCACTCAGAACACATGCATGCTCAGTTGAGTCGAGGATTCCTGCGGATGGGGATGGGGAGGGGGTTGAAAGAATACTTGCCAACCGAATGAGTGTTCAACTGACAGCCTTAGAAAACAGATAGCAGATAAAGTTCTGGAGATATGGTCTGTATAGAGGACTAAATAGCTTTAGCAAACATATCCCCTTGTGCCTGGTGGGAAAAGAATGAGCAGGAGTGTTTGTCTTCCCTCCGCTGTCAAAAGATGACCTTTCACAAATGCCAGCTTGCTTTCAGCGAAACTTACGGCTGATTGTTCATTAAAGATAATTCCATTTGATGAACCAGCCGCATCCGTCATGTAGGCTTTATGCACATGTCTAAACGAGTTGTGTGGCTCTCCCGAACAGACGGTAACACAACCAGTGTCATCGAGAAGGAACAGCAGCGAGAAGATGGTACCCGCCCCAGGACATTTAATACATGTGCAGCGAGTCCCCCTGAGAGCCAGTATAGAGGATAGGGGTGGTAGTGGCCCTGATGTAGTGTAGTTGTGTCACAGTATCTTACCTCATGCCATCGCTCCCTGGGGTCTGTTGCGGTGAAAGTCATAGCACTGTAGAATGAGGCCACAGTTAAATGTAATGAAGTCTTGACTAGAGATGAGCGAGCACTGAAATGCTCGGTGCTCGTTATTCGAGTCGAACTTTTCCTGATGCTCGGGTGCTCGTTTCGAATAACGAACCCCATTGAAGTCAATGGGAGACTCGAGCATTTTTGCAGGGGACCAAGGCTCTGCCTAGGGAAGGCTGGGTGAAAACCTGGAAACCTCAGAAAATGATGGAAACACCACGGAAATGGACAGGAAACAGCAGGGGCAGCATGCATGGATGCCTCTGAGGCTGCCTAATCCCACCATTACCCCAAATTCTCCTAGTGGGGCATGTGTGGTATCGATTCTTCTCAGTTTAATACCGTATACGTCCCCTATCTTGGGACCATATATTTCATGGATTTTTCGACTACGGAAAAGGAAAAAGAGCTTGCTCTGGCCAGGGGAGTGTCTTTCCAACTGCAGCTAAGGGGACGTGTCCATGCTCTGCCTATCACAGGTCAGGAGGCAATTAAAAGAAGAACAAAAAAAAACATCAGTACAATATCTAATACGTCCCCTATCCGGGTAAATTGTTTGGAGAGAGGGCCTGTAGGTGGGGGGCAGGCTGGGGGGAAGGAGGTTGAGCTGGAAGAGCCAGAGGAGTGCCCCCTGGGCTAGCGTGTGTGGTGGTGACAACAGCCGGATGGATTTGGAAAAACTCTAGCATCAACCGGTACGGTATCAATTCTTCTCAGTTTAATACCATATACGGCACCTATCCGGAAAAATAGTTTGGAGAGAGAGAAAGAGAGGAAAAAGACGTGCAGTATGGAGCAATTACACGGAAACTATTAGATTAGGCAGACGTGGTCTGCTTAATTGCAACCCAGACAAATGTGAGAAAGAGAGGAAAATGACGTATTTTTAAAAGTGACGTTCAGTATAGATCAGGGGTGAACAACATTTTCTGGGTGGGGGCCACATTGTCCGACTGAAACAACTTCAAGGGCCGAAAATAAAATTTAAAGGGGTATTACCAACTGAAATACTGTATTTATGGCAGATTGAACACACAGTGTATACCATTAATGTCTAGTTACAGTTCCAGGAGTCCCATCTAATGGGATAAATACATGAAAAATGCATGTGAGCAGCCTTAAAACATAGGACATACATGTCTGTTACCAGATGGATGGGGCCACACAGAATGGTATCAAGGGCCGCATGTGCACCCCTGGTATAGATCAAGTGTGGTATGTGTTCTATGTATACTACTCAGTTTAATACCGTATATGGCAGCCATCCGGAAAAATAGTTTGGAGAGAGAGAAAGATAGGAAAAAGACATAAATAGTTTGTAGAGAGGGCCTGTAGGTGGACCTCCGGAAAAATTGTTTGGACAGAGGGCCTGCAGGTGGACCTCCGGAAAAATTGTTTGAAGAGAGGGCCTGTAGGTGGACCTCCGGAAAAATTGTTTGGAGAGAGGGCCTGTAGGTGGACCTCCGGAAAAATTGTTTGGAGAGAGGGCCTGTAGGTGGACCTCCGGAAAAATTGTTTGGAGAGAGGGCCTGTAGGTGGACCTCCGGAAAAATTGTTTGGAGAGAGGGCCTGTAGGTGGACCTCCGGAAAAATTGTTTGGAGAGAGGGCCTGTAGGTGGACCTCCGGAAAAATTGTTTGGACAGAGGGCCTGTAGGTGGACCTCCGGAAAAAATGTTTGAAGAGAGGGCCTGTAGGTGGACCTCCGGAAAAATTGTTTGGAGAGAGGGCCTGTTGGTGGACCTCCGGAAAAATTGTTTGGACAGAGGGCCTGTAGGTGGACCTCCAGAAAAATTGTTTGAAGAGAGGGCCTGTAGGGGGCCCTCCTGAAAAATTGTGGTAAAAGAGTGCCAGTTAGACCTCTAAAAAACGGCGTTTTTTTAGTCAGCGTTAGGCAAAAACGACATGGAGGAGGAGGAGTAGGAGGAGTAGAGAAGAGGAATCGGATACATAAGTAATGTTAATCTTTAGCTGCTTTCCCCCGGAGGAGATTTGAATTCCGGTGAAATCCAGGCTTTGTTCATTTTAATAAGCGTCAGCCTGTCAGCGCTGTCAGTTGACAGGCGTGTACGCTTATAGGTGATGATGCCACCAGCTGCACTGAATACCCGCTCTGAGAACACGCTAGCGGCAGGGCAGGCCAGCACCTCCAAGGCGTACAGCGCCAGTTCAGGCCACGTGTCCAGCTTTAAAACCCAGTAGTTGTATGGAGCAGAGTGATCGCTACGGACGTTGGTATGGTCAGCTAGGTACTCCCTCACCATCTTTCTGTACAGCTCCCCCCTACTCTGCCTAGACTGGGGACAGGTGACAGTGTCTTGCTGGGGTGACATAAAACTGGCAAAGGCCTTGGAGAGCATTCCCCTGCCAGTGCTGGACAAGCTGCCTGCTCGGCTCCTCTACCCCGCTACTTGGCCCACAGAACCATGCCCTCTTCCGCTAGCGGCGTCAGATGGGAAGAATTGTTTCAGCTTGTGCACCAGGGCCTGTTGATATCTATTCACTCTCATACTCCTTTCCACTGCAGGGATGAGAGTGGAAAGGTTCTGCTTGTACCGTGGGTCCAGGAGAGTGAACACCCAGTAATCGGTGTTTGAATAAATTCTTCTAACGCGAGGGTCACGGGATAGGCAGCCGAACATGAAGTCTGCCATGTGCGCCAGAGTCCCAACATGCAAGAATTCCCTCTCCTCACTGACCTGACTCTCCATTTCCTCCTCCTCCTCCTCCTCCAAGTCCTCCTCTTCAGCCCATACACGCTCAAGAGTTAAGGACTGAGCACTGGTACCCTCTACTGTCTCGCCGACATTCTTCTCCTCTTCCTCCTCATCCTCATCCCCCTCCTCCAAAACGCGCTGAGAAACAGACCGGAGGGTGCTCTGGCTATCAAGCGACGTATCTTCCTCCACCGTCTCTTGTGACAAGCGCAAAGCATCCGACTTGATGCTGAGCAGTGAGTTTTTCAACAGGCAAAGCAGCGGTGGTGAGGCTGATAATGGCGGCATCGCCGCTGACCATCTGTGTTGACTCCTCAAAGTTGCTCAACACCTGGCAGATATCAGACATCCATGTCCACTCCTCATTGTAGACTTGAGGAATCTGTCTGACCTGACTACCAGTTCTGGTGGAAGTTGACATCTGGCAGTCTACAATCGCTCTGCGCTGCTGGTAAACTCTGGATAACATGTTTAATGTTGAATTCCATCTCGTGGGCACGTCGCACAACAGTCGGTGAGCGGGCAGTTGTAGGCGGCGCTGCGCTGCCCTGAGAGTGGCAGCATCTGTGGTCGACTTGCGGAAATGCGCACAGATGCGGCGCACCTTGGTGAGCAAATCAGACAGATTGGGGTATGTCTTGAGGAACCGCTGAACTATGAGATTGAACACGTGGGCCAGGCATGGCACATGTGTCAGTCTGCCGAGTTGCAGAGCCGCCACCAGGTTACGCCCGTTGTCACACACAACCATGCCTGGCTTGAGGTTCAGCGGTGCCAGCCACACATCGGTCTGCGCCGTGATGCCCTGTAACAGCTCTTGGGCGGTGTGCCTTTTGTCACCTAAGCTCAGCAGTTTGAGCACCGCCTGCTGGCGCTTACCCACGGCACTGCTGCTGCGCCTAGAGCTACCGACTGAAGGCGCCGTGACCACGGATGGTAATTCGGTGGAGGAGGAGGAAGGGTCGGAGGAGTAGGCATAGTACGTCTGAGAGACCGTGACCGAGGTAGGCCCCGCAATCCTCGGTGTGGGCAGTACATGAGCGGCCCCAGGGTCATTCTCGGTCCCAGCCTCCACCAAGTTAACCCAATGTGCCGTCAGTGAGATATAGTGTCCCTGCCCGGCAGCACTTGTCCACGTGTAGGTGGACCTTCTCAGAAACAGCGTTGGTCAGGGTACGGATGATGTTCTGTGACACGTGCTGGTGTAGGGCTGGGACGGCACATCGGGAAAAATAGTGGCGGCTGGGGACCGAATACCGAGGGGCAGCCACCACCATGAGATTGCGAAAGGCCTCGGTCTCTACCAGCCTATAGGGCAGCATCTCCAGGCTAAGCAATTTGGAGATGTGGACGTTGAGGGCTTGGGCATGTGGGTGGGTGGAACTGTATTTCCTCTTGCGCTTCAGCGTCTGCTGTAAAGACAGCTGAACGCTGCGCTGGGACACGTTGGTGGACACTGTGGAGGATAGTGGAGGCGAAGGTGTGGTTTTCCGGCGGGAGGCGCTCGTGGCGGGGTCCTGGGCAGGGGGTTGACTAGCAGAGGCAGCGAGTGACGCAGGGGGTTGACTAGCAGAGGCAGCGAGTGACACAGGGGAAGGAGCAGTGGTGTGACCCGCAGGAGGTGGGTGAACGGCCTTGGTTCCATTGAGTGGGGTGTTTAGCACTCATATGCCTGCGCATGCTGGTGGTGGTTAGGCTAGTAGCGGTGGCACCCCTGCTGATCCTGGTGTGGCACAGGTTGCACACCACAGTCCGTCGGTCATCCTCACTTTCTTTAAAGAACCTCCAGACTTGCGAACATCTAGGCCTCGCCACGGGAGCTTCACTACGTGAAACAGTTGCTGCTGATGCACCAACTCTGGCCCTGCTTCTCCCTCTGGCCACACCACTGCCTCTTACAACCTGTTCTGGTGCAGCACTCGCCTCCGCCTCAGAAGCACTGTCTTCACTCGGCATATCAACCCAGCTTGGGTCAGTCACCTCGTCATCCTCCGATTCCTCAGTCTGCTCCCCCCTCGGAATTCCTCCCCTGACAACAACTTCACCACTGTCTGACAACCGTGTCTCCTCATCGTCCGACACCTCTTTACAAACTTCTTTCACTAACTCAACATTGTCATCATCATCATCATCATCACCCACAGACTGCGACAGTTGGAAAACTTGGGCATCGGGAACGAGGTCAGCAGCAACCTGAGAAGTGGTTTGTGACTCTGGGAAGGGTCCAGAAAACAGTTCCTGAGAGTATGCCGGATCGCAGAAAATATGGATTGGAGTGAGTGTGCTGAACTGTGACACACAGAATGGTTCCACACTGCTGTGTGAAATGGATTTGTATCACTGAGCTAAAACAAAAAAACTAATTTTTTTATATATTTTTTTTTTAGTTTTGTTTTTTTGGGAACGTGACGTGCAGGAACTATCGTAGACCTAACTCACACCCTGTTAACGGTGGCTATTTAGACTGCGACCCAGACAAATGTCACACAGAGATTTTTAGGATCAAGCTATATACGTGACAGGCAGCAAATGACTTGGTTGTATTCAGTGACGTAGAGAAAGTGTCACCTGGACAGAAAATACGGATTGGAGTGAGTGTGCTGAACTGTGACACACAGAAAGGTTCCACGCAGCTGTGTGAAATGGATTTGTATCACTGAGCTAAAACAACAAATACAACTAATTTTTTTAATATATTTTGTTTTCTATTTTTTTTTTGTAGTTTGGTTTTTTTGGGAACGTGACGTGCAGGAACTATCATAGAGCTAACTGACACCCTACTGACAGTGGCTATTTAGACTGCAACCCACACAAATGTCGCACAGAGATTTTTGGGATCAAGCTATACACGTGACAGGCAGCAAAAGACTTGGTTGTATTCAGTGACGTACAGAAAGTGTCACCTGGACAGAAAATAGTGAGTGTACTGAACTGTGACACACAGAATGGTTCCACACTGCTGTGTGCAATGGATTTGTATCACTGAGATATAACATAAAAAAAAAGGGGGTTATATATGGCGATAGCTGCACTACTAGTGCCAGCCAGCCAGCCAGCCAGCCAAGCCAGGAGACAAAAAAAAATGTCTTCTAGCCCTTAGAAGGGCTGTTGGGTTCTTTGTGGGTGATTCCTGTCTAACAGAGAACTAAATGCAGGCCCTAACACTGTCCCTGAAACGCAGCAGCTCTATCCCTAACGACATCCAGACAGCATCTGAGCCGAGCACTGCGGACAGTCAGTAGTATATTCCAGGGTCACCTGATCAGGCCAGCCAACCCACGTGATGATGGGTGTACCGCAGAGTCTCCTGGCTTGTGATTGGCTGTGTTTATAGGCGCCAAAAAAGCATGATGCGGAAGTTGCCATTTCCTCGAGCATGGCGAGATACTCGTCCGAGCAGCGAGCACTTACGAGTACCCTAATACTCGAACGAGCACCAAGCTCGGACGAGTATGCTCGCTCATCTCTAGTCTTGACGTGAAACATAGAACTTGAAATACATACAGTAGCAGCAGGATTTAGTGCAAATCTTCTCTGGCACCAACTGAGGAGGTAGGCTGGCAGATTAGATGGCTGCAATTTTGCACTTGGATGTTGCTGGTCATTTCTCACTTCACAGCAGTGTCCCAAGTATGATTCTTCCCAATTCTTTGGCCGGACTGATATATCTAGATCCTGACTCTCATAATTGGTTCCACAGAGTGGGCCTCTATAATTTACTTCTCGACTCCGGAGTTGATGCTCTATGAGCTGCTTCCCTACTCCCTCACAGGACAGGACCTCTCACTTCCCTTGTCCACCCTGCTCTCTCCTCTAGGCTAGAAAAACTAACTACTCTAGGCTTCCCCCTCCAGGCAGGAAGTGGAAGCAGCCCACTCTACCAAGAGGGGAGGAACAGAGTGGTTAACCCTGTTGCAACCAGATAGTGCCAACCATTATCTCCCCTGCTGAATGAAATGACATGGTACAAACTTATTACATAGCATTGCATTGAAATACATATAAGGGTGGGTTCCCATCAGCGTTATACTTTCCGTTTGTGTTTTCCGTTATAACATGGTTATAACGTTAAATAACTGAAACCATAAGACGGAAGTCAAAACAGAAGCCTTTAGAGGCATTCCGTTTTGATCTGTCATAATAGAAGCCTATGAGAATCATAACGGATCCGTTTTGTTCCCATTATGCAAGACGGAAAGCAAAGTCCTGTCGACAGGACTTTTTTTCTTTTCTGCATAACGGAACTCAGACAGATCCGTTATGATTCTCATAGGCTTCTATTATGACGGATCAAAACGGAATGCCTCTAAAGGCTTCCGTTTTGACTTCCGTCTTATGGTTTCCGTTATTTTCCGTTATAACCATGTTATAACGGAAAACACAAACGGAAAGCATAACGCTGATGTGAACCCACCCTAAGAATGCAGCAATAAAGGAATACAATACCACCAGGTCTGGGGTATTACACATGGAAAAATCATTAAGATGAGAGAGGCAATGTTACTACAGCAAGATAATACATTATAACATAATAGACACATTGCTGTGACCAAATGCATAATATCCACATGAAGAGGAAACCATAAAAAACATTGCTAATATAATATAAATTTATTGGATTCTACAGAGGGCTGCAATACAACTAGTAATAGAAACCAATAAATCAAGCTATTGCATTGAGCCCCAGAGGAGCCTATGTAGAGGACGGGAGTGGTAGACTCTAATGAGATGTTGTGTCACAGTGTATTCCCTCAGCCCGTTGCTACCTGGGGTCAGTGCAGTGGAAAGGTAGTTTAAAGAATCAGGCCAGAAGTAAAAATATAATATAACAGTCTCTCTTTACTTAGTTCAAAATATAAGTTGTGGAACTTGTGTTAGCCTGGCCTAGCGATGGTTGTCCCTCACCTTGCAACAGTGTCTGTAAGGCTCATACACACGACCGTTGTTGTTTTGTGATGCACAAATTGTGGAACCACAAAACACGGATACCGGACTGATTCCGTATTTTGTGGAACGGAACAGCTGACCCCTAATAGAACAGTCCTATTATTGTCCTATTATTATCCTATTGTTCTGTGTAAAACAGGAGAAACTCAGCGGCTATTGCACCTGTTCTGCCCTGGGGGCACCATCTTAAAAGTGCCGATATCGGCCGTACATGTACAGCGAATGTCGTGAAGGGGTAGTTCTAGCAAGTTCCAGGCTAAATCAAGGGGATTATCTCCAGGCCCATTTTAAAATGCCCTTGCTTATATAACACTTTTCTACATTCCAATCCAGCCTAAGGGTGCAATGCCTTTCAAAAATATATGGCTATATTAGAGATGAACAATTAGCTAGAGTTCTTCACAGGTGAATAAATGGCCACCTACCTGATCATTGATGGCACCAAAAATCTCACCCGGTCCTACAATCTGGACCCTGTGCCACTCCTCCGAGTAGCAGCTCAGGAGCAAAAACCCAAATTCGGCTTCAGAAGCAGTGATATTTAATGTGCTGCTACCCGGAAGATTAACTGCACATGCACAGTTGCTGCTCCCGAGGCCAAATATAAGCTTTGGCATCTGCATGCTACTCAGAGCAGCACACAAAGCCCAGATTGTCAGGGCTCTGCAAGATGTCTGGCCCTGTCAATCAGGCATGGAAGGTGCTTCTTTACCTTTGGGGATAGTCCCTCACAGGTGAAGAACGCTTGCTAATGAGACATTGATTCGTTAACGATTTGCTCATCCCTAGTCTACAATTCCCACTGCCGGGTGTAGAACATAAGACGGAAGCACAATCTCTTACACGGATATGACTGGGGGTCTTTTTTCCCAGCCTAGGGCTGTCAAGTTCAGAAACCATAAACGTGCATTACCTTCACAGACTACACTCTTTTCTAGCTGCTCAACTTTCTCAATAGTTCTTTTCTACTCTCAGTCTCTTGGGTTCACTGGAGTCCTTCCTGGGTCCCAAATTATCACTGTGTACTCCACAGGACTATAGTTTCTGTAACCTACTTGAACGAACTCCTGTTAACTAATTCTCTCCACAGGAAAAAGACAAACCCATGGGTTAGGGCCATCCCTTTTTGGAAACTATCTCCAGGGGATGGAAATTAACACCCTGATTTAGCCTTCCATGGAGAGCAAATGCAGCTACCCACAGGTGGAGAACCAGGAGGAGCGGAATGGTAATTGCAGCACTGATAAGAGTAGTAGTTGATTCATGGTGGCTGTCCACACTTCAATACTCCCTGGGGTCATGTAATGAATAGAGGACACACCTTTCTTCTCTCAGGGCACAGTCTGGTATTGGTGCTCCTGCATGGTGTTAAGTGGGGTACCCTTGATGTTAGTTAGATGGATGCAAGGCAAGAGGGCAGATGAAGTTAGATGGATGCAAGGCAAGAGGGCAGATGAAGGGGTTGGTAGATGGATGGTGGAGTCAATGACCAGGCCCATTGGCTATAATAAATAACGTCTCTTTTTACTAAATTGATGATGGGAATAGTAGCATTACAAATAGCAGTAATAGGGAGAGTTTCAAAGTATATTACAGTGTAGTCTTTCCCAATAGCTATGTATAGGCAGCAATGATGGTAGTAGTAGTCTTAATAAGTAGTACTCACTATCTCCCTGTAAATACACTTGTCTAGATGGCCAGTCCATCTCATAGTGTGGTGGGCACCAAAGCAATATACCCTTTCCTCAGTAGTAAAGTCTTATTGCCCTAAACGTACCTTACTGTCTGAATCCAGCATGGCCTTGATTTTTCTAATCTAGACCTTCTATGAATGTCTGTTCTGTTTCTCCAGGTGTAGCCTCTCATCTAAGTTGTTCTTTGGCAGATTTTTAGTCTCAGGAATGGTGTTTCCTGGATAAGGCTTCTCTTTGCACAGGGGGTGGGACCACCCTATCACCGTGAAAACTAGGCTTCCAATGATAATTGCCACTAATAACTGTTTGTTGCCATATATCACCATGTGGGACAAACAATGCATAAAGAAATGAGTGCTTACAACATTAAATCACTACATTTTAAATCACTACATTTAACTTTTGAAAAACAACTTTTAGCAGTGATGCGCTGGGTCACTGCACAAACAACAGAAAAAGTTTAAAATGAATTAAAGCCATGAAACATCAAAGATAATGTCCGATATGTACCTG
Source organism: Rhinella marina (assembly GCA_900303285.1). Lineage (NCBI taxonomy): Eukaryota > Metazoa > Chordata > Amphibia > Anura > Bufonidae > Rhinella > Rhinella marina. The sequence continues at coordinate 8,822 of ONZH01015044.1, read as the reverse complement.
ATTATTTAGCAGTGGGCCACTGAGTCACTGTTCATGTACATATTGTATCATATGTATGTTCTACACTGCCTCATTTCTACAAACCTCCCATAACTATTTACAAAGCATTTCCCTCTTAGATGTTTCGCTCCACAAAAAGCGTTGCATTTCTAAAAGCTACAAGCAAAAATAATGAATATTTCTTTGCTCTGCTAGCAGACCCCAAGCTGCTGATTCCAGAGGACACACATCTTGCACCCGCTCAATATTTAGTACCTCTCAAGCAAGGGTGAGAAAACAGGTTCCAAACAATTATTTCTTCAACTTTCTAAATAACTTCGGGAGTCGGAGGGGATCGATTGTGAACCTGCGAGCGGAGGCACCAGAGAAAATAATCTCCACGCCATGTTTCTCATTGATTTTTTTATTTTTGCCTTTTTAAGAGTCTCATAACAGAAATTTGTTACCCAATGTAATGTACACAAGTTTAACCCATTCCTGGAACTGACACTACATATTCAACAACTTGGTGTGCTGTATTCACTGAAAGATTATCTACTGGTCATTGTGGATATTGAGTGCTAAATTTATGTATAGTGTCTCGGGGAGTAGATTTCAGATCCCTAATTCATGGCCTCTCTGCGAGCCTTCAGGATTTGATGTCTGAGCTCATGACGTGGCTAAACCCCAATTGCAATTATGCTATAGGTAAGTATAGATCCAATTGTCACAACTATGTTGCTACATGTGAAGTTTTGAATATGAGTGTAGGAAGCTTTGCAAAGCATGATGATAGTCACTAGATATCAGTAAGCTGAGGTACAAGACGAGAATATGGCTCTGTTCACACCGGTGTCATGGCTTCCAATAATAACTGTGATGACAGCTATTCTGTATAGGTTTTTACACACACTAACTAATCACATACCTCCCAACTTTTGAAAATTGCAAAGAGGGACAATGTGTGCGGTGCACATCACAGCAGTTTTTTCAATACTAGGCCCCACCTCTAACTCCATACAAAGCATAATTACTGGAGCCCCTGAGGCAATATTTTTCTTGCGTTTCAATGTCCATATAAATATTAACACATAAATCATCAGATTATAGATATTTTAAGGTACAAATTGCACCAAATAATGAAGTTCTGGTCTAATATACAGGTAGAAACCATACAAACACTTTAGTAAGGAGCAATTTAGTAAATTTATTAATGCACATTTATGCATTAATTCCCCAGGTCAAAAAGAGGGACATTTAAGGATCAAAGAGGGACAGAGGGACTTGGGTCAAAAAGAGGGACTGTCCCTCCAAAAGAGGGACACTTGAGAGGTATGTAATCACACTGGCTTATAATAAAGTCTGTCACTTTTCCAGTCCACTTGACAAAAACACTGGAAACCCCAGTGGAAGCCAACAATGCCAGTGCAAACAGAGCCTGCAACACAGTTTACAGGAAAAGTACAGTAGAAAGGTTTTGTATTGTGGCGGACCCTGCTACTGTGCCCCCTGGTGGTGGAGCCAGAAACAATTCTTAAAAGGAGTCTGTCATCAGTTTTGCTCTACTGAAATGGGTTGTCCAATTTTTTGTAAATACACTCTGCAGGACCTGTGAAGGGAAGCATACTTACCTGCTCCCACCTGCTTGGTTCCAGCTCTGTGGGTCCACCACTTTTTTTTAATTGTGCTTCTGTTCCTGCATGTAAATGTCTGGCATGGACGGAGTCCGTGTGCAGCTGCAGAATGACTGGTCTTAGTGGAAATGTTTCCTCAAGCAGCATATCACAGCCTGGTCATGTTACATGTGGAGACAGAAACCTAGTGAAGACAGCAACAGAGCCACACACACAGAACTAAGCGTCAGGGAGCAGGTAAGTATGCTTCTCTTTACATGACTGGTGGTGTTGATATGTAAAAAAAAAAGACAGTTTTGAACAACCCCCTTAAACCATTATAACCAAGGGCGGATCAGCCATAGACCCTGCAGGAAAATTTCCTGGTGGGCCGATGCCCAGGGGGCCACTGAACCCCTCTTAATGGCCGTAGGCCAGGTACAAAATGATCTGATGCTCAACGGCCACAGGTGCCCTCCTGAACTCAACTGTATTACCATCCTCATGATGGTGATACAATTGAATACTGTGGTTGGGGCAACAGTATTTTGTGCTACCCTGTGGTATTTGGTTCTGCTGAGGCGGTATTCTGTGCTGCACTATGGTATTGCAGGCCTTGCCTATGTCTCTTGTCCCTGCCTACTTGTTTTGTCCCGACTTCTGTCAATCTGAACCCGCCTACAACATGGGGCCACTTTTAGTTTTTTTTCCAGGGCCACTTTAAGTTCCCAATCCACCCCTACCCATAACTGCTATATAGGGCTACAGAGACATGCCAGAACATCCACATAAAGGAGCAGTAATAAAGCTTACCATAGAAAAAAAATACTCCTGTACCACATGCAAATTACTATGAAAATGTTTCCAGCGCGTCTCTTCTTCAGTCAAGTTTCTAATGATGTCTCTCTATGTAGGCTCAATTGACTTCTCTGACACCTCCTGCGTCATATGCACTCTCCACTTCCAATGGCGTTAACCAACCTCACACTGAAGGGGTTGGCTCTGAAATCACATGACACTTGCCTGCTGAAAAAAATGCCCAGAGAGCAAGTTTAGGGTACAGCCACACAGGGTAGAATTTACCCTCTGCATTGAAAGAAATTAAACTCTCATCAAGTTTGCCGCTACTGCAAAACACTGGATTTTCTACACGCAATTCCTCTGCAGAAAATCTTTAGCATTTACCACACATGTTGCTGATGGGACTTACATGGCCCCCTTGCCAGAAGCACACCGCTAATTGCTGTATTTTTCACTTTATGAGACACAATGTGTCTTATAAAGTGAATAGGAGTGACCATTTCCATTATGGAAGCGCTCACTAGTATGCAGGAGGAATGGGAGGTGAAGTGCTGTGAGCGCTGTACTTACCCCTCTTTCCTGGTGTTCTACAGGCTGTACTGCTATGTCCTGTACAGTGTACAGCATCAGGACGTACACAGTCAGGAGAAGACCTGTGAGTAGGTACTGAAGGACAGGAAGCCAGACATGAAGAGCAGCAGTGGAGCAGGAAAGATAACCTTATTTGATTTAATTATTTTTGGTCTGATATGGGGGTCTGACTCTGATATAAGGTCTGATATGGGGGTCTGACTCTGATCTGAAGTCTGATATGGGGGTCTGACTCTGGTCTGAGGTCTGATATGGGGGTCTGAAGATCTGATAAGGGGGTCTGATCTGAGGAACTGATATAGGGATCTGATCTGAGATCTGATTAGGAGGTCTGAGGATCTGATAAGGGGGTCTGAGGATATGATATGGATGTCTGATTTGAGGATCTGATATGGGGGTCTGATCTGAGATCTTATATGGGAGCCTTATCTGAGGATCTGATATGGGGGTCTGATTTGAGGCCTGATATGGAGATCTGATCTGAGGTCTTATATCGGGGGCTGATTTCAGGATCTGATATGGGGGTCTGATCTGAAAGGTAAGGGGGTATGTTTTGTACAGGCACACATTATAAGTAGAGATGAGCGAGTAGTGAAATATTCGAAAGTTCGAAATTCGATTCGAATAGACCGCGAAATTCGACTATTCGACCGAATATCGAATCCCATTAAAGTCTATGGGAAAAAAATGCTCGCCACTTGGAAATCTCAATTCGACCACTTGGAGGTCACCAAGTCCACCCTGAAACCTCAGAAAAGGATGCCAACACTGCTGGAATGCAACTGGGACAGCAGGGGAAGCATGTCTGGGTGCATATAACGCGCCCAAGTCGCACTATTACGCCACTATCACAGCCTCTCAACAATACACTCCAAAGACAATGTAACCTCTCTGTAAAGTGAGACCATACAAGGAAACCTTCTTTCCTCTACATTGCCATGGACCCCAAGCCAAACTAGACAAAAAAGAAGATAAAATTCTGCACCCCTTAAAATCACGTTGCCTATGACAACCACAGATGGCATAGGCAAGGGGGAAAGCAAATAGACCCCACCCCTAATTGTCATTGTGCGTGTGTGTGAGATGTGGTCAGACATGTCTTCTTTAAAATGTAAAAACAACTCAAACACATGCAGAAGCCTTAAAATGCCCAAATTGTTGGCGCTAGAGATGTCAGTGACCCGACCTGGCCCAGTGTCATGTCTAGCAGGTAAAGCAGTGGGGATGTTGAGGGATGCGTAGGACCGCAAAAGGCAGGAAGAGGCCGTGGGCTGGCCAGAGGCTCATGGAAAATTTTGTGGAGGCCCAAGAGGTGAGACCTGTTAAAGATTTTGTGGAAGCCCAAGAGGTGAGACCTGTTAAAAATTTTGTGGAGGCCCAAGAGGTGAGACCTTGATAAAATTTTGTGGAGGCCCAAGAGGTGAGACCTGTTAAAAATTTTGTGGAGGCCCAAGAGGTGAGACCTTGATAAAATTATGTGGAGGCCCAAGAGGTGAGACCTGTTAAAAATTTTGTGGAGGCCCAAGAGGTGAGACCTGTTAAAAATTTTGTGGAGGCCCAAGAGGTGAGACCTTGATAAAATTTTGTGGAGGCCCAAGAGGTGAGACCTGTTAAAAATTTTGTGGAGGCCCAAGAGGTGAGACCTTGATAAAATTATGTGGAGGCCCAAGAGGTGAGACCTGTTAAAAATTTTGTGGAGGCCCAAGAGGTGAGACCTGTTAAAAATTTTGTGGAGGCCCAAGAGGTGAGACCTTGATAAAATTTCGTGGAGGCCCAAGAGGTGAGACCTCTTAAAAATTTTGTGGAGGCCCAAGAGGTGAGACCTTGATAAAATTTTGTGGAGGCCAAAGAGGTGAGACCTCTTAAACATTTTGTGGAGGCCCAAGAGGTGAGACCTCTTAAACATTTTGTGGAGGCCCAAGAGGTGAGACCTCTTAAACATTTTGTGGAGGCCCAAGAGGTGAGACCTCTTAAACATTTTGTGGAGGCCCAAGAGGTGAGACCTCTTAAACATTTTGTGGAGGCCCAAGAGGTGAGACCTCTTAAACATTTTGTGGAGGCCCAAGAGGTGAGACCTCTTAAAAATTTTGTGGAGGCCCAAGAGGTGAGACCTTGATAAAATTTTGTGGAGGCCCAAGAGGTGAGACCTCTTAAACATTTTGTGGAGGCCCAAGAGGTGAGACCTCTTAAATAGAGATGAGCGAGTAGTGTTTGATCGAGCTGGTATTCGATCGAATGCTACGCTATTTGGCGTACTCGATTTCGTTTGAGTATAACGGCGATGGCGCACTTAGAATTCGTTTCCCCTCCCACCTTCCCTGGCGCTCTTTTTCCACCAATCACCATGCAGGGGGGGTATGACAGGCACGCTGAGCACGCTGGCAGCGCGAAAACGGCGTCTACATGCATTGGCTGGAAAAACCCTGTGACCTCGAATATTAAAAACTCAGCTCTTCCTGCTCGTACGCATATGCTGCGTGAACTTAGTCAGGGACAGAGGCTGGAGAAGGGAGAGACAGGTTTTAGCTGTTGGACAGGCAGGAGCGTGATTAAAAGCCCTTATCAGGGCTACTATAGTGCAGTACAGTGATAGCTTTACTACAATATAGACTTTACAGAGAACGGCTGCTGTATTCAGGGATAGCTGCTGGAGTAGGGACAAAGAGAGGCATTAGTGGTGTATTAGGTGCTCTGCTACATACCAAACTATATTTGGCACTACTGCTGTGTACCTTGAACTATAAAATATATAGGCCTTATAATTGGCAACTGTACAGTGCGTTCTCTTGCAAACTAATTTAAATACCTGGTGTTTATACCCACCGTCTGAAAAGTTAGTACACGGCTGTGTACCTTGAACTATAAAATATATAGGCCTTATACTAGGCAACTGTACTGTGCATTCTCTTGCAAAATTATTTAAATACCTGGTGTTTATACCCACCGTCTGAAAAGTTAGTACACGGCTGTGTACCTTGAACTATAAAATATATAGGCCTTATAATTGGCAACTGTACTGTGCGTTCTCTTGCAAAGTTATTTAAATACCTGGTGTTTATACCCACCGTCTGAAAAGTTAGTACACGGCTGTGTACCTTGAACTATAAAATATATAGGCCTTATAATTGGCAACTGTACTGTGCGTTCTCTTGCAAAATTATTTAAATACCTGGTGTTTATACCCACCGTCTGAAAAGTTAGTACACGGCTGTGTACCTTGAACTATAAAATATATAGGCCTTATAATTGGCAACTGTACTGTGCGTTCTCTTGCAAAATTATTAAATACCTGGTGTTTATACCCACCGTCTGAAAAGTTAGTACACGGCTGTGTACCTTGAACTATAAAATATATAGGCCTTATACTAGGCAACTGTACTGTGCGATCTCTTGCAAAATTATTTAAATACCTGGTGTTTATACCCACCGTCTGAAAAGTTAGTACACGGCTGTGTACCTTGAACTATAAAATATATAGGCCTTATAATTGGCAACTGTACTGTGCGTTCTCTTGCAAAATTATTTAAATACCTGGTGTTTATACCCACCGTCTGAAAAGTTAGTACACGGCTGTGTACCTTGAACTATAAAATATATAGGCCTTATACTAGGCAACTGTACTGTGCGTTCTCTTGCAAAATTATTTAAATACCTGGTGTTTATACCCACCGTCTGAAAAGTTAGTACACGGCTGTGTACCTTGAACTATAAAATATATAGGCCTTATACTAGGCAACTGTACTGTGCGTTCTCTTGCAAAATTATTTAAATACCTGGTGTTTATACCCACCGTCTGAAAAGTTAGTACACGGCTGTGTACCTTGAACTATAAAATATATAGGCCTTATAATTGGCAACTGTACTGTGCGTTCTCTTGCAAAATTATTTAAATACCTTGGTGTTTATACCCACCGTCTGAAAAGTTAGTACACGGCTGTGTACCTTGAACTATAAAATATATAGGCCTTATACTAGGTAACTGTACTGTGCGTTCTCTTGCAAAATTATTTAAATACCTGGTGTTAATACCCACCGTCTGAAAAGTTAGTACACGGCTGTGTACCTTGAACTATAAAATATATAGGCCTTATAATTGGCAACTGTACTGTGCGTTCTCTTGCAAAATTATTTAAATACCTGGTGTTTATACCCACCGTCTGAAAAGTTAGTACACGGCTGTGTACCTTGAACTATAAAATATATAGGCCTTATAATTGGCAACTGTACTGTGCGTTCTCTTGCAAAATTATTTAAATACCTGGTATTTATACCCACCGTCTGAAAAGTTAGTACACGGCTGTGTACCTTGAACTATAAATATATAGGCCTTATACTAGGCAACTGTACTGTGCGTTCTCTTGCAAAATTATTTAAATACCTGGTGTTTATACCCACTGTCTTAAAAGTTAGTACACGGCTGTGTACTTTGAACTATAAAATATATATAGGCCTTATAATTGGCAACTGTACTGTGCGTTCTCTTGCAAAATTATTTAAATACCTGGTGTTTATACCCACCGTCTGAAAAGTTAGTACACGGCTGTGTACCTTGAACTATAAAATATATAGGCCTTATAATTGGCAACTGTACTGTGCGTTCTCTTGCAAAATTATTTTAAATACCTGGTGTTTATACCCACCGTCTGAAAAGTTAGTACACGGCTGTGTACCTTGAACTATAAAATATATAGGCCTTATAATTGGCAACTGTACTGTGCGTTCTCTTGCAAAATTATTGAAATACCTGGTGTTAATACCCACCGTCTGAAAAGTTAGTACACGGCTGTGTACCTTGAACTATAAAATATATATAGGCCTTATAATTGGCAACTGTACTGTGCGTTCTCTTGCAAAATAATTTCACGGCTGTGAAGGCAAAATATTGTAACCAAAAAAAAAAAAATGCGGAGGGGGGCTAGCGGAATAGGACGTGGACGAGGACGGGGGCGCGGAAATGCTGTTGGGGGCCTTGTTGAAGCCAGTGGGGATACAATGCGTGCTGGTCAGGGTCAGCCAGGATCCCGCTCATCCAGAATCCCTGCCTTTATGGGACAGTTAAGCAGGGGGCGGGTTACACCGCTGTTGAGGCCTGAGCAGGTTGAACAGGTGGTGCAATGGATAGCCGATAGCGCTTCCACACAGTTGTCCACCAGCCAGTCATCCACACAGTCTCACTCTGACCCTCCTTCCTCCACACCTAGCCAACAGAGTCATCCCACCATTGACCCCTCCCAGGAGCTCTTTTCGGGTCCTTTTTCAGATGTGCCGGAAGAATCCCAGGAGCTAGCAGAGGAATTTGTTTGTAGTGATGCCCAAACACTTGAGTTTTCGCCATCTCCTGCTGATGTGGACCCTGAGCCAGCATCTGTTATCATGAGCGATGATGATGATGAGACGCAGTTGCCATCAAGGGAGGCTGTTGGAATGTCCAGTGGGCAGCAGGAGGAGCAGAGTGAGGAAGTTGAGGTGGTGGATGACGAAATGACCGACCCCACTTGGCCAGGGGTGATGTCCAGCGAGGAAAGTAGTGGAGAGGTGGTGGTCTGCGCAGCACCGAAAAAGGCAGCAAGAGGCAGAGGGATGTCCACAGGCAGAGGGATGTCCAGAGGCAGAGGGATGTCCAGAGGCAGAGGGATGTCCAGACAGAGAAGTGAGGCCACAGCCAGCAGGGCCGAAGCTGTTCCCGGCAGCGGGCAGTCGCGCGAAGCTCCCCCATCGAGGCCTTGTACTTCTGTGGTGTGGAGATTTTTTAATGTTTGTGCGGATGACAAACTGAGCGCGGTTTGCACACTCTGCCACTCAAAACTGAGTAGGGGCTCTGAGAAGAGCAATCTGACC
>ONZH01015043.1:0-34620 GCA_900303285.1 Rhinella marina | reverse complement strand
CCCTGTCCTCCCCGATCCCTCGGCGTCCTACACTTACTGCGGTCTCCAAGTTGGACACGTGGCTGGAACTGTCCCTGTACGCCTTGGAGGTGCTTGCCTGCCCTGCCGCCAGCGTGCTATCAGAAAGGGTGTTCAGCGCAGCCGGGGGCATTATAACCGATAAGCGCAGCCGCCTGTCAACCGACAGTGCCGACAGGCTGACGCTAATCAAAATGAACAGCAAGTGGATTGACCGCGGGACTTTGCTTCTCCAACCGTGGAAAGCAGCCCAAAAGTGAAGTGCCATCTGTATGAAGTGCCATTTCCTCCTCACCTCCTCCTCCTCCTCCTTAACCGCCGTTAGAATTGCTCCGTAAATAAGAAAAATGTATATATTTATGGCTCACCTCTTGGGCCTCCACAAAATGTTTAAGAGGTCTCAACCTCTTGGGCCTCCATATAATTTTTAAACAGGTCTCACCTCTTGGGGCCTCCACATAATTTTTAAGAGGTCTCACCTCTTGGGCCTGCACAAAATGTTTAGAGGTCTCACCTCTTGGGCCTCCACATAATTTTTAAACAGGTCTCACCTCTTGGGCCTCCACAAAATCTTTAAGAGGTCTCACCTCTTGGGCCTCCACATAATTTTTAAGAGGTGTCACCTCTTGGGCCTCCACAAAATCTTTTAAGAGTCTCACCTCTTGGGACTCCACATAATTTTTAACAGGTCTCACCTCTGGGGCCTCCACATAATTTTTAACAGGTCTCACCTCTTGGGCCTCCACATAATTTTTAACAGGTCTCACCTCTTGGGCCTGCACAAAATGTTTAAGAGGTCTCACCTCTTGGGCCTCACATAATTTTAACAGGTCTCACCTCTTGGGCCTCCACATAATTTTTAACAGGTCTCACCTCTTGGGCCTCCACATAATTTTAAGAGGTCTCACCTCTTGGGCCTGCACAAAATGTTTAAGAGGTCTCACCTCTTGGCCTCCACATAATTTTTAAGAGGTCTCACCTCTTGGGCCTCCATATAATTTTTAGAGGTCTCACCTCTTGGGCCTCCACAAAAATCTTTAAGAGGTCTCACCTCTTGGGCCTCCACATAATTTTTTAAGAGGTCTCACCTCTTGGGCCTCCGCAAAATCTTTAAGAGGTCTCACCTCTTGGGCCTCCACATAATTTTTAACCCGTCTCACCTCTTGGCCTCCACATAATTTTTAACAGATCTCACCTCTTGGGCCTGCACATAATTTTTAACAGATCTCACCTCTTGGGCCTCCACATAATTTTTAACAGGTCTCACCTCTTGGGCCTGCACAAAATGTTTAAGAGGTCTCACCTCTTGGGCCTCCACATAATTTTTAACAGGTCTCACCTCTTGGGCCTCCACATAATTTTTAAGAGGTCTCACCTCTTGGGCCTCCACAAAATCTTTAAGAGGTCTCACCTCTTGGGCCTCCACATAATTTTTAAGAGGTTCACCTCTTGGGCCTCCACAAAATCTTTAAGAGGTCTCACCTCTTGGGCCTCCACATCATTTTTAAGAGGTGTCACCTCTTGGGCCTCCACAAAATCTTTAAGAGGTCTCACCTCTTGGGCCTCCACATAATTTTTAAGAGGTCTCACCTCTTGGCCTCCGCAAAATCTTTAAAGGTCTCACCTCTTGGGCCTCCACATAATTTTTAACCCGTCTCACCTCTTGGGCCTCCACATAAATCTTTAAGAGGTCTCACCTCTTGGGCCTCCACATAATTTTTAACAGGTCTCACCTCTTGGGCCTCCACAAAATCTTTAAGAGGTCTCACCTCTTGGGCCTCCACATAATTTTTAACAGGTCTCACCTCTTGGGCCTCCACATAATTTTTAAGAGATCTCACCTCTTGGGCCTCCACACAATTTTTAAGACGTCTCACCTCTTGGGCCTCCACAAAATTTTCCATGAGCCTCTGGCCAGCCCACGGCCTCTTCCTGCCTTTTGCGGTCCTACGCATCCCTCAACATCCCCACTGCTTTACCTGCTAGACATGACACTGGGCCAGGTCGGGTCACTGACATCTCTAGCGCCAACAATTTGGGCATTTTAAGGCTTCTGCATGTGTTTGAGTTGTTTTTACATTTTAAAGAAGACATGTCTGACCACATCTCACACACACACACAATGACAATTAGGGGTGGGGTCTATTTGCTTTCCCCCTTGCCTATGCCATCTGTGGTTGTCATAGGCAACGTGATTTAAGGGGTGCAGAATTTTATCTTCTTTTTTGTCTAGTATGGCTTGGGGTCCATGGCAATGTAGAGGAAAGAAGGTTTTCTTGTATGGTCTCACTTTACAGAGAGGTTATATTGTCTTTGGAGTGTATTGTTGAGAGGCTGTGATAGTGGCGTAATAGTGCGACTTGGGCGCGTTATATGCACCCAGACATGCTTCCCCTGCTGTCCCAGTTGCATTCCAGCAGTGTTGGCATCCTTTTCTGAGGTTTCAGGGTGGACTTGGTGACCTCCAAGTGGTCGAATTGAGATTTCCAAGTGGCGAGCATTTTTTCCCCATAGACTTTAATGGGATTCGATATTCGGTCGAATAGTCGAATTTCGCGGTCTATTCGAATCGAATTTCGAACTTTCGAATATTTCACTACTCGCTCATCTCTAACGGTTATCATTGGAAGGTTTGTTCAATAAAATTCGATGTATACTCTAACGGGTGATGACTTTAATTAATTTATTTAACTGACTGACATTTGCACCGACCATTTAGGAAAATCAGAGATAAATATCATTTGCATAATAATTTGGAACATAGTGTATATATATATATATATATATATATATATTATACACACACACACTATTCCTGCTTTGCTATGTTCATGTACAGCGCTGTGATGGCACTAGCTCAGAAATTGAGCCTGAGCCATCAGCTGTTGGTGTACACTGCATCAGCTGTCAGGATTGGAGCTAGTTCCAATTCCACCATCTTAACCCTCACGATGCTCTGCGTGAACATTGCAAACATATATACAATAAACATAAAATGTAAAAACAAAAAACACTAAATACAATTTTCTTAATGCAACTTTCTTCATCAATATCACCCCAATACCTCGCATCCCCACTAATCAGCTGTAATGTACTTTTTATTGGGGGGAGGGGGCCCAATTCTAAATTTTGATCTGGAGCCCTTTGATTTGTATGTACAGTACGCCACTGAACAGCATATCACCTTTCTGCCATTTCTCAAAAAAATCATTGGAGGTAGAGATAGGCAAATCATCAAAATTTCGCTTCGGCGAATAATCGACGAATTTATGACAACATTAATTCTTAATACAAATTTATTCGGTAGAATTTGCGTTAAAATAGTCGTTGTTTTGCGAACATTCCTGCACAAATTACGAACATACAGTCTAAGCGTTGTTAAAAGTACGCTACTGAATGCGTAAGCATTAGCGTACAAAGTGCGTACAAATCCTTAGTGTACTATTGACTCACCATTGTGTCATACGCACGTACGCACGAGGCTAGGCCGCGGCATACAGTCCTCAGCAGAGGCAGTCCATATGAGGTAGAAAAGTACTAGCTATCCGGCTAAGTGCATAATTTACTAAAAACACCATACAATAAGTGCATAATAGGACACATTGCAGTACCTGAAAAATAATACACACAATGAGCTAAAGTGCTTGAACATTGCTGAACCTGTAAAAACATTATTCCTAAAATATTGCAAAGACATAATTATGCAAACATTTTAGTGCTATCAATTTTACATTTGCAAGCATAATAGGCTCAGATATACGTTTGAGTCTCTCCTCATGGCTGCTTGGCATAAAACACTGGAACACAGTCCAAAATTCGACACACGTCCAAAACACGTGAGGTTATTTTGTAATCCAAACAGGTAACGTGTAATCCACATGGATAATATAAAATAGAAGCAAATAGAGAACCCTTTTTGCAAAGGGGGCTCCCAAATAACATGAGAAGGGGAGAAAAAAGGAAAATTGGCATGCTTAGGCGCAACAGGAATTTTCTGCAGAATGGGGGGAGTCCTGACAAGCCATGGCCATCTGGGTGAGAGTCAAACAGGGGGCAATAAAAACAAGATAAACTTTAAACAAGTGCCAACTAGCTTTAACCCGTCAGGTACAGTCTAGAGATGAGCGAGTACTAAAATGTTCGGGTGCTCGTTATTCGAGTCGAATTTTTCCTGATGCTCGGGTGCTCGTTTCGAATAACGAACCCCATTGACGTCAATGGGAGACTCGAGCATTTTTTGCAGGGGACCAAAGCTCTGCAAAGGGAAGGCTGCGTGAAAACCTGGAAACCTCAGAAAATGATGGAAACACCACGGAAATTGACAGGAAACAGCAGGGACAGCATGCATGGATGCCTCTGAGGCTGCCTAATCGCACCATTACGCCAAATTCTGGGCAACAGCCTGGTGGTGACCCTCAATACAATTGTGCTGACCCAGACCAAGATGGGCAAGGCACATGCGCTGGCACATGTTAGGAAAGCATCCAACTAGGTGCAACGAAAGTCCATCACCACCTGCGGGTGACACCACTGCCCATGCTGGCACTGCTGTCCTATCCCCCGCCCCAGGACGCAGACATAAGCGTCTCCCTCCCCGCACCCACCCAGTAGTCCACAGCGTACACAAAGTTCTCCCAGCACGGTGCCCAGCTCTCCCCATCCCAGACGGGCAAACACGCACCCCACACCCACCCTGTCCACAGCAGACACAAAGACCTCCAAGCACAGTGCCCAGCTTTCCTAATTCCAGACGGGCTAAGACGCACACTGCACCCACCCATTAGTCTCCAAAAGTGGGTGGGTGCAGAGCCTTTTAGTGCCCCTCAAGACAATGTTTGTGTGCCAGGGCCGGGTAGTAACCCTCCTTGAAGTTGTGGGGGAGAGGCCTCCGGTGACCCTCAAGACAATTTTGGGCAACAGTGTAGTGGCGAGCCTCCAAAAAATCGTGGGTGAGAGCCTGGAGGTGAAACAATTGGTTTGAAAAAGCATGGTGGTGCACCCCTGAATGACAGTCTGTGACTGAGATTGCAGGTGAACCCGCTAAATTTGTAGTCTGGCACACCTTGGTGGTGAACCCCTAAATTACATAGTTTGACTGAGATTGCAGTTTACAGCATGGGGGTTAAACCCAGGGTGACTTGTTAAGACTGAGATTGCAGTTTAGAGCATGGCGGTGAACCCCAGAGTGGCTTGATTAGACTAAGATAGCAGCTGAACCACCCAAAAATTTAGCCTGACACAGCATGGCAGTGACAACAGAGTGACCAAGTTAGATAAGGTAGCAGGTGAGCCACGCAAAAATTTAGCCTGACACAGCTTGGCAGTGACAACAGAGTGACCAAGTTAGATGAGGTAGCAGGTGAGCCACCCAAAAATTTAGCCTGACACAGCATGGCAGTGACAACAGAGTGACCAAGTTAGATGAGACAGCAGGAGAGCCACCCAAAAGTTTAGCCTGACACAGCATGGCGGTGACACCACCAAGTGACCAAGTTAGATGAGGTAGCAGGTGTGCCACCCAAACATTTAGCCTGACACAGCATGGCGGTGACACCAACAAGTGACCAAGTTAGATGAGGTAGCAGGTGAGCCACCCAAACATTTAGCCTGACACAGCATGGCGGTGACACCACTAAGTGACCAAGTTGGATGAGGTAGCAGGTGAGCCACCCAAACATGTAGCCTGACACAGCATGGCGGTGACACCACCAAGTGACCAAGTTAGATGAGGTAGCAGGTGAGCCACCCAAAAATTTACCCTGACACAGCATGGCGGTAACACCACCAAGTGACCAAGTTAGACTGAGGTAGCAGGTGAGCCACCCAAACATGTAGCCTGATACAGCATGGTGGTGACACCACCAAGTAACCAAGTTAGATGAGGTGGCAGGTGAGCCACCCAAAAATTTAGCCTGACACAGCATGGCGGTGACACCACCAAGTGACCAAGTTAGATGAGGTAGCAGGTGAGCCACCCAAACATTTACCCTGACACAACATGGCGGTGACAACAGAGTGACCAAGTTAGACTGAGTTAGCAGGTGAAGCACATAAAATTTTACCCTGACACAGCATGGCGGTGACAACAGAGTGACCAAGTGAGACTGAGTTAGCAGGTGAAGCAGATAAAATTTTACCCTGACACAGCATGGCGGTGACAACAGAGTGACCAAGTTAGACTGAGTTAGCAGGTGAACCACCCAAAAATGTAGCCTGACACAGCATGGCGGTAACACCACCAATGCCTTTGGCAGACTGAGATTGCAGTCAAATGGCTGTTTGAAGTTGACTCTCCTAAAAAAATTTTTGGAGTGTCTGTAGTTGACCCTCCTGAAAAATTCTTTTCGAGTGTCTGTAGTTGACCCTCCTAAAAAATTGTTTTTGAGTGTCTGTAGTTGACCCTCAAAAAAAATGTTTTTGCCTAGACTGGGGACGGGTGACATAGTCTTGCTGGGGTGACATAAAACTGGCAAAGGCCTTGGAGAGTGTTCCCCTGCCAGCGCTTGACAAGCTGCCTTCTCGCCTCCTCTCCCCCGCTAGTTGGCCCACAGAACCACGTCCTCTGCTGCTAGCGGTGTTAGGTGGGAAGGATATTTTCAGCTTGTGCACCAGGGCCTGTTGATATTGATTCACCCTCGTACTCCTTTCCTCTACAGGAATGAGAGTGGAAAAGTTCTGCTTGTACCGGGGGTCCAGGAGGGTGAACACCCAGTAATCGGTGTTGGCAAAAATGTTATTAACGCGAGGGTTACGGGAAAGGCAGCCTAACATGAAGTCAGCCATGTGCGCAAGAGTCCCAACATGCAAGAATTCCTTTTCCTCAGTAGGCTGACTCTCCATTTCCTCCTCCTCCAACTCCTCCTCTTCAGCCCATACACGCTCAACAGATAAGAAGGAATGAGCATAGCTACCCTCTTCAGTCTCGCCAACAGTCTCCTCCTCCTCTTCCTCCTCATCCTTCTCCTCCTCCAATACGCGCTGAGAAACAGACCTGAGGGTGCTCTGGCTATCAAGCAACGTATCTTCTTCCCCCATCTCCTGTGACAAGCGCAAAGCCTCTGACTTCATGCTGAGCAGTGACTTTTTCAGCAGACAAAGCAGCGGGATGGTGATGCTGATAATGGCGGCATCGCCGCTGACCATCTGTGTTGACTCATCAAAGTGGCTTAACACCTGACAGATATCAGACATCCACGTCCACTCCTCATTGTAGACTTGAAGAAGCTGACTAACCTGACTTCCAGTTCTCATGGAAGTTGTCATCTGGCAGTCTACAATGGCTCTGCGGTTCTGGTAAACCCTGGCTAACATGTGTAATGTGGAATTCCATCGCGTGAGCACGTCGCACAACAGTTGGTGAGCTGGCAGTTGTAAGCGCCGTTGCACTGCCCTGAGGGTGGAAGCATCCGTGGTTGAATTACGGTAATGTGCACAGATGCGTCGCACCATGGTGAGCAATTCAGACAAATTGGGGTAGGTCTTGAGGAACCGCTGAACCACAAGATTGAACACGTGGGCCAGGCATGGCACATGTGTGAGTCTGCCGAGTTGCAGAGCCGCCACCAGGTTACGCCCGTTGTCACACACAACCATGCCTGGTTTGAGGTTCAGCGGCGCCAGCCAAAGATCGGTCTGCTCCTTGATGCCCTGTAACAGCTCTTGGGCGGTGTGCCTCTTGTCACCTAAGCTCAGCAGTTTCAGGACTGCCTGTTGGGGCTTACCCACGGCAGTGCACCTGCGCCTGGAGCTACCGACTGAAGGCGCCATGCTCACGGATGGTAATTGAGAGGAGGCGGAGGAGGAGGGGTTGGAGGAAGAGGCATAATAAGCCTGAGAAACTGTGACCGAGGCAGGCCCCGCAATCCTCGGTGTGGGCAGCACATGAGCGGCCCCAGGGTCAGACTCGGTCCCAGCCTCCACCAAGTTAACCCAATGTGCCGTCAGTGAGATATAGTGTCCCTGCCCGCCAGCACTTGTCTACATGTCCGTGGTTAGGTGAACCATCTCAGTAACCGCGTTGGTCAGGGCACGGATGATGTTCTCTGACACGTGCTGGTGTAGGGCTGGGACGGCACATCGTGAAAAATAGTGGCGGCTGGGGACCAAGTACCGAGGGACAGCCACCGCCATGAGGTTGCGGAAAGCCTCAGTCTCTACCAGTCTATAGGGCAGCATCTCCAGGCTCAACAATTTGGAGATGTGGACATTTAGGGCTTGTGCATGTGGGTGGCTGGAATTGTATTTGCGCTTGCGCTCAAATGTCTGCTGCAAAGACAGCTGAACGCTGCGCTGGGACACATTGGTGGAGGTTGTAGAGGATCGTGGAGGTGAAGGGGTGGTTGTAGGGTGGGAGGCGCTCGTGCCGGGGTCCTGGGCGGGGGGGTTTACTCGCCCAGCCAGCATCTGACACAGGGGAAAGGGCAGTGGTGTGACCCACAGGAGGTGAACGGCCTTGGTTCCACTGAGTCGGGTGTTAAGCACTCATATGCCTGCGCATGCTGGTAGTGGTTAGGCTGGTAGTGGTGGCTCCCCTGCTGATTCTGGTGTGGCACAGGTTGCACATCACAGTCCGTCGGTCATCCTCACTTTCTTTAAAAAACCTCCAGACTTGCGAACATCTAGGCCTCGGCACGGGAGCTTGACTCCGTGAAACAGTTGCTGATCTACCTGCTCTGGCCCTGCTTCTCCCTCTGTCCACCCCACTGCCTCTTCCAACCTGTTCTGGTGCTGCACTTGCCTCCCCCTCAGAAGCACTGTCTTGAGTTGGATTACCAACCCAGCATTTACCAACCCAGCTCGTGTCAGTCACCTCATCATCCACCAGCTCTTCCTCCGATTCCTCACTCTGCTTCCCCCTCGGACTTACTGCCCTGACAACAACGTCACTGTCTGACAACCGTGTCTCATCATCATTATCATCATCATCCGACACCTCTTCACGCACTACTTGCACTAAGTCCACACTCTCATCACCCACAGACTGTGAAAGTTCTAAATTTTGGGCATCGGGACAGAGCAACTGCTCAGATTGCTGTTGAGCAGTGGTTTGTGTCTCTGGGTAGGGTCCTGAAAAGAGTTCCTGTGAGTATGCCAGATCTTAATCCATACTTTCCGTGGGGGGGCAGGCTGGGGGGAAGGAGGTTGAGCTGGAGGAGCCAGAGGTCTACTCCCTTGGCTAGCGTGGGTGGACTGCGTGGAAGACTGGGTGGTGGACACATTGTCCGCTATCCACGTCATCACCTGTTCGCACTGTTGTGGTTTCAATAGTGGTGTACCACGTGAACCAGTAAGTTGCGAGATGAAGCTAGGGAGCCAAATTCTGCGGCGTCCCACTGCTCCCTCATCAACATGTACTGTGTCACCCTGCCCAGGACCACGGCCTCTGCCCCCTACACTACTTGAACACCCACGTCCTCGACCCTTAGCCCTTGGGTTCAACATTTTGTATGTTCACTGCACTGTATGATATATAACTGAAAGAAAAAACGTAGTCTTTAGACGGCGGCTATTGTACCGCAAACCACTTAATTTTTCACTGCAATGTATGATACATAACTAAGAGAAAAAACGTATATTTTCTACACTCCAGCTAGTGTGCAGCACACGACAGAATTTTGCACTGCACTGTATAATATATAACTGAGAGGAAAATGTATATTTTCTACACTGCGGCTAGTGTGCAGCACACGACACAATTTCGCACTGCACTGTAGTATATATGACTGAGAGGAAAAACGTAGTCTTTAGACGGCGGCTATTGCACTGCAAACCACTCAATTTTTCACTGCACTGTATGATATATAACTGAGAGAAAAAACATATATTTTCTACACCCTGGCTGGTGTGCAGCACACAACAGAATTTTTCACTGCACTGTATAATATATAACTGAGAGAAAAAACGTATATTTTCTACACTCCGGCTAGTGTGCAGCACATAACAGAATTTTGCACTGCACTGTAGTATATATAACTGAGAGGAAAAACGTATATTTTCTACACTTCGGCTAGTGTGCAGCACACAACAGAATTTTTCACTGCACTGTATAATATATAACTGAGAGAAAAAACGAATATTTTCTACACTCCGGCTAGTGTGCAGCACACGACAGAATTTTTCACTGCACTGTATAATATATAACTGAGAGAAAAAAACATATTTTCTACACTCCGGCTAGTGCGCAGCACACGACAGAATTTTTCACTGCACTGTAGTATATATGACTGAGAGGAAAAACAAATATTTTCTACACTCCAGGTACTGTGCAGCACGCGACAGAATTTTGCACTGCACTGTATAATATATAACTGAGAGAAAAAACATATATTTTCTACACTCCAGCTAGTGTGCAGCACACAACAGAATTTTTCACTACACTGTATAATATATAACTGAGAGGAAAAACGTATATTTTGTACACTCCGGCTAGTGTGCAGCACACGACAGAATTTTGCACTGCACTGTAGTATATATGACTGAGAGGAAAAACGTATATTTTCTACACTCCGGCTAGTGTGCAGCACACGACAGAATTTTTCACTGCACTGTATAATATGTAACTGAGAGAAAAAACGTATATTTTCTACACTCCGGCTAGTGTGCAGCACATGAGAGAATTTTGCACTGCACTGTATAATATATAACTGAGAGGAAAAACGTATATTTTCTACACTCCGGCTAGTGTGCAGCACACGACACAATTTCGCACTGCACTGTAGTACATATGACTTAGAGGAAAAACTTAGTCTTTAGACGGCGGCTATTGCACAGCAAACCACTCAATTTTTCACTGCACTGTAGTATATATAACTGAGAGGAAAAACGTATATTTTGTACACTCCGGCTAGTGTGCAGCACACGACAGAATTTTGCACTGCACTGTGGTATATATCACTGACAGGAAAAACGTATATTTTCTACACTCCGGCTAGTGTGCAGCACACGACACAATTTCGCACTGCACTGTAGTACATATGACTTAGAGGAAAAACTTAGTCTTTAGACGGCGGCTATTGCACCGCAAACCACTCAGTTTTTCACTGCATTGTAGGATATATAACTGAGAGGAAAAACGTATATTTTGTACACTCCGGCTAGTGTGCAGCACACAACAGAATTTTGCACTGCATTGTAGTATATATCACTGAGAGGAAAAACGTATATTTTCTACACTCCGGCTAGTGTGCAGCACACGACAGAATTTTGCACTGCACTGTAGTATATATAACTGAGAGGAAAAACGTATATTTTCTATACTCCGGCTAGTGTGCAGCACACAACAGAATTTTTCACTGCACTGTAAAATATATAACTGAGAGGAAATACGTATATTTTCTACACTCCGGCTAGTGTGCAGCACACAACAGAATTTTTCACTGCACTGTATAATATATAACTGAGAGAAAAAACGTATATTTTCTACACTCCAGCTAGTGTGCAGCACACAACAGAATTTTTCACTACACTGTATAATATATAACTGAGAGGAAAAACGTATATTTTGTACACTCCGGCTAGTGTGCAGCACACGACAGAATTTTGCACTGCACTGTAGTATATATGACTGAGAGGAAAAACGTATATTTTGTACACTCCGGTTAGTGTGCAGCACACGACAGAATTTTTCACTGCACTGTATAATATGTAACTGAGAGAAAAAACGTATATTTTCTACACTCCGGCTAGTGTGCAGCACATGAGAGAATTTTTCACTGCACTGTAAAATATATAACTGAGAGGAAATACGTATATTTTCTACACTCCGGCTAGTGTGCAGCACACAACAGAATTTTTCACTGCACTGTATAATATATAACTGAGAGAAAAAACGTATATTTTCTACACTCCAGCTAGTGTGCAGCACACAACAGAATTTTTCACTACACTGTATAATATATAACTGAGAGGAAAAACGTATATTTTGTACACTCCGGCTAGTGTGCAGCACACGACAGAATTTTGCACTGCACTGTAGTATATATGACTGAGAGGAAAAACGTATATTTTGTACACTCCGGTTAGTGTGCAGCACACGACAGAATTTTTCACTGCACTGTATAATATGTAACTGAGAGAAAAAACGTATATTTTCTACACTCCGGCTAGTGTGCAGCACATGAGAGAATTTTGCACTGCACTGTATAATATATAACTGAGAGGAAAAACGTATATTTTCTACACTCCGGCTAGTGTGCAGCACAGGAAACAATTTCGCACTGCACTGTAGTACATATGACTTAGAGGAAAAACTTAGTCTTTAGACGGCGGCTATTGCACAGCAAACCACTCAATTTTTCACTGCACTGTAGTATATATAACTGAGAGGAAAAACGTATATTTTGTACACTCCGGCTAGTGTGCAGCACACGACAGAATTTTGCACTGCACTGTGGTATATATCACTGAGAGGAAAAACGTATATTTTCTACACTCCGGCTAGTGTGCAGCACACGACACAATTTCGCACTGCACTGTAGTACATATGACTTAGAGGAAAAACTTAGTCTTTAGACGGCGGCTATTGCACCGCAAACCACTCAGTTTTTCACTGCACTGTAGGATATATAACTGAGAGGAAAAACGTATATTTTGTACACTCCGGCTAGTGTGCAGCACACGACAGAATTTTGCACTGCACTGTAGTATATATCACTGAGAGGAAAAACGTATATTTTCTACACTCCGGCTAGTGTGCAGCACACGACAGAATTTTGCACTGCACTGTAGTATATATCACTGAGAGGAAAAACGTATATTTTCTATACTCCGGCTAGTGTGCAGCACACAACAGAATTTTTCACTGCACTGTAAAATATATAACTGAGAGGAAAAACGTATATTTTCTACACTCCGGCTAGTGTGCAATACACGACAGAATTTTTTACTGCACTGTATAATATATAACTGAGAGAAAAAACTTATATTTTCTACACTCTGGCTAGTGTGCAGCACACGACAGAATTTTGCACTGCACTGTATAATATATAACTGAGAGGAAAAACGTATATATTTTCTACACTCCGGCTAGTGTGCAGCACACGACACAATTTCGCACTGCACTGTAGTATATATGACTGAGAGGAAAAACGTAGTCTTTAGACGGTGGCTATTGCATCGCAAACCACTCAATTTTTCACTGCACTGTAGGATATATAACTGAGAGGAAAAATGTATATTTTGTACACTCCGGCTAGTGTGCAGCACACGACAGAATTTTGCACTGCACTGTAGTGTATATGACTGAGAGGAAAAACGTATATTTTCTACACTCCGGCTAGTGTGCAGCACACGACAGAATTTTGCACTACACTGTATAATATATAAATGAGAAAAAACGTATATTTTCTACACTCCGGATAGTGTGCAGCACACGACAGAATTTTGCACTGCACTGTAGTATATATGACTGAGAGGAAAAACGTATATTTTCTACACTCCGGCTAGTATGCAGCACACGACAGAATTTTTCACTGCACTGTATAATATATAACTGAGAGAAAAAACTTATATTTTCTACACTCCGGCTAGTGTGCAGCACACAACATAATTTTGCACTGCACTGTATAATGTATAACTGAGAGGAAAAACGTATATTTTCTACACTCCGGCTAGTGTGCAGCACACGACACAATTTCGCACTGCAATGTAGTATATATGACTGAGAGGAAAAACGTAGTCTTTAGACGGCGGCTATTGCACCGCAAACCACTCAATTTTTCACTGCACTGTAGGATATATAAAAAAACGTATTCCCTAGACTGACGCTACTGTACAGCACACTACATAATTGTTCATTGGACTGTAGTGTATAGAAATGACATAAAAAAAAGTATTCCCTAGACTGACGCTACTATACAGTACACTACATAATTGTTCACTGGACTGTAGTGTATAGAAATGAGAGAAAAAATGTATTCCCTAGACTGACGCTACTGTACAGTATACTACATAATTGTTCACTGGACTGTAGTGTTTAGAAATGAGAGAAAAACGTATTCCCTAGACTGACGCTACTGTACGGTACACTACATAATTGTTCACTGGACTGTAGTGTATAGAAATGAGAGAAAAAATGTATTCCCTAGACTGACGCTACTATACAGTATACTACATAATTGTTCACTGGACTGTAGTGTATATAAATGGGAGAAAAAACATATTCCCTAGACTGCACTACAGATCCCAGCAAGCCAAGGTACAGCAGCAGCAAAAATGAGTACTGAGAGGACTTTGGACAATTTCTTTTGGGTCTGTGTGGACCACGTGCTGTCCCTTCTGCCACCAGTCACTGTGTACAGTGTGCAGCCAAGATGGCGGTAGCTGCACTACAAGTCCCAGCCAGCAGCCAGGAGGAGACAAAAAAAAAGGTGCTTGTAGCCCTTAGAAGGGCTGTTGGGTTCTTTGTGGGTGATTCCTGCCTAACCAACATCTAAATTCAGGCCCTAACACTCTCCCTGACAGACAGCAGCTCTATCCCTAATCTCATGCAGGCGGCGTCTGACGCAAGCAGCACGGGAGCAGATTCTTACATTCCCAGGTCATCTGATCTGGCCAGCCAATCCCTGCTATCGACTTGTAGGGGCCCCACGTGATGCTAGGAGGTACCAAAGACTCTCCTGCATGTTGATTGGCTGAGAAAAGGCGCCTAACATGCAGGAAGAGGAAGTTGCCATTTCCTCGAGGATCGCGATATGCTCGTCCGAGTATCGAGCACATGCGAATACCCTAATACTCGAACGAGCACCAAGCTCGGACGAGCATGTTCGCTCATCTCTAGTACAGTCCATGTTGTGGCTCCTATATGTGTCACGCTACGGTGTGGGTGGGGAAACTCCACACCGAGCATACACCGAAACACTACAGTGAGTTGAGGACCGGATCAGCAGGTAAGAAGCCAGTGGCAAGGAATACCACTGCATCAAGTGCACCGGAAATACCAGGAACCAAATCCAGAGGGCAGAAACCCAGTGAGCCCCGTTCTTCACAGAGCCCCAGATGGTAGGGATGCACTTATCCAAAACTCACTGGCTGCACCTCCAGGATGGTCCCGGTGCACTGGCTTCTTACCTGCTGATCCGGTCCTCAACTCACTGTAGTGTTTCGGTGTATGCTCGGTGTGGAGTTTCCCCACCCACACCGTAGAGTGACAGTATGACATATTAGGTGGCCATAAGGACTGGGCAGATGGAATCCCAGGAAAGGTGCATAGCTCCAGCACCAACGGAGGCTGGAGCACAACTAACCCACCAGGCTAGCAACAACAGAATAAAGGCACCTAGTGACCACACCCAGGTCAATATGTTAACCCTATGAAAACCAGACAGGGAAGGAGGAAAGTATACAATAAGAGGGGAACATACCAGCAACCAAAACTACACGTTGCCCCTGGCAACTAGCAACCACGGAATACTACCGCAGCCAGAATGCCAGGACACAAACATGAGCAACATGGAAGCCGTGTCAGGGAGAACAACCGAGACACCACCAATTTACACGTTGCCCCTGGCAACCAGTATAACCACATTCAGTATACCAGGGCACAAACATGAGCAACCAGAAACATGTGTCACGATAACCACATGGTACGTGACACTATCTCCCCCTTAACTCCCCCTCTCCCAAATCTTCAAGGGGAAACAAAGTGGAAAACCAGCCACCTAACAAAACAAAAAGTGTCGATTCACACCAAACACAAAAAGTGCCAGAACCGAACACACATCCACACTAGTCCCTGATCACCCACCAGGCAGCAGCCAGCAAACATCACCGAACCAGCAACACCTAAGCCAGTAAACCAAGTGAATGCCACCAGCAAACACAGCACCAATAACAGGCAAAATGAGAAATGGACGAGGGGAGAATCAGACACAGGACACAGATCACACCAGTAACAGAAAGCTGCCACCAGCAAACCCCAACCACACCTAGGTCAAAGGCAGCCAGCCTACAAACAACTCCTGTCACCGTGACCCGAACTGAAAAAGATCCACCCCTTTCACCCTCCCTCCAGAGGACAAGCATGCACACCAAAAAACAGCAGGCAAAACATGCAGACACCCTCTCACCGAAGGTAAAGGCATAACAGGGAAAAGGGAAAACATGCAAAGTGGCCTAATATGTCATACTGTCACGGCGCGGTGTGGTGTGTGGTTTATGCTCCGGGTGGGTGTTTGGTCTGTGACTGCCATGTTTCTTCTGACATGGAGTCCAGACATTCTCTGTATGTATGTGCCTTTGGTGAGAGGGCTCCAGGGTTCCCCGGAGGGGGAACAGTGAACCTGTGAGTTGTTGCTGGTGAGCTGGCTCCTGGGTTTGTTGTGTGTACTGAGTCCTGTTAGGTGTTCGGGTTCCAGTACATGTGCCTGGGTTCCAGTCTTTGGTGTGTGGGCTGCTGGTCCTTCTTCCAGCAGTATCAGCAGGTAAGTTGCCAGGTGCACCGGGACCATCCTGGAGGTGCTGCCAGTGAGTTTTGGATAAGTGCATCCCTACCATCTGGGGCTCTGTGAAGAACGGGGCTCACTGGATTTCTGCCCTCTGGATTTGGTTCCTGGTATTTGCACTTGCACTTGCAATTGGTACACTTGGTTCAGTGGTATTCCTTGCCACTGGCTTCTTACCTGCTGATCCGGTCCTCAACTCACTGTAGTGTTTCGGTGTATGCTCGGTGTGGAGTTTCCCCACCCACACCGTAGCGTGACAATAGGTCCAGAGGTGTCCTTTAAATCAGCCAGACTGACAGCCAGTAGAAGGGTTCCTCAGAAGAGGGACCTGAAGTCCTCCTCGCTGGAACTGCTGCTAAATGACATTAGAGGACGCTCCTGCCTCCTGTAGGCCATGCTGGCTGTGATGGTTGAGCTCCACTGCCCTCTTCTAAAACGGCAGTTACGGCCGTTTTACAGGCCTGCGGCCCACAAAGTAATTCTTGTCGTCCTTGTCGTCCGCAAGGAAGCCACAGCCTCGCTCCACTGAAAACTGAAAAATAGGACAGTTCCCTTACGCCGTTCCAGTGTAGGGTCTCCCAGCCTCGGATGGTCCAGAACTTGGATGACCCAGTCCTCCACTGCATTCTTGTAGTCCCATAGGGTTTGGGCGTGGGCAGTCACTAATGCAGCTACAATGGGATTCTGCTGCATGGAAGGTGTTGTTGTTCTCCTCCTGGGCGGCGGAGTGGACTCTCCAGCCGCCTTCGCCGCACCAGTCGACACTGCGAACATCGAGTCAGGAGGAGGTGGGATTCTCGTGGCCAATTGTGACACTGTGATCTCCTCTGATCTGGATGGTGGGTCGGGGTACTCGCTAGTACCAAACAATCTTTCCCCACTTGAGTTGTTTCGCCATGCTGTGGTATCTTGTTCACCATTGGCTTGAACTGGAGAGGAGGGTGGAGTAATGAGGGAGGAGTCTTCACTCCCTATATGTGCAAACTGAAAGTTCCCGGTGGGCCGGGCTGGTTTTTCCCGCTTCTGAGGGGGGCATATCTTAATTTTCCCGCTTCAGGGGGCAAAAAGAATGTGTATGTAGCGTACGTATCATTAGCGGTCAAAATTTTAAGAACATTTATAACTAATACGAAATGAATCTGAAATTCGGATTTGCTTCGGAGTAGGAAAAAAGGAGCATTCGTAACGAATCTACAAAGTGGCGAATCGATTCGCTCATCTCTATTTGGAGGCACACATTGGGATTTTACCTAAACTAAATAAGGATAGTATTGTCTGCACTAAATACAAACCAATTTCTCCTATAAATTGTGACATCAAGATGTACTCTATGCCAGGGGTACTTAAGTACTTTTGGTAAAGGTCCACATACCTGAGTCTGCTGTAGGATGAAGGTCCGAGCTGCAAAACAAAAAAATATATAAGCAGGGGTGGACTGGGTACTTAAAGTGGCCCTGGAAAAAATACTAAAAGTGGCCCCATTTTGTAGTTGGGTCCAAATTAATGGAAGGCAGGGACAGCAATACCATATTGTGGCACATTATGCCGCCCCAACAGAGCCAAATACTACAGTCCATCACAAAATACAACCCCAAAAACTTCCACTGGCTGGCCATGAGGAGGGTCCAGGAGCCCCCCTGGGCATCGGCCCACCGGGAAATTCTCCTGTAAGGTCTATGGCCAATCCGCCCCTGTATATAAGGAGGGACAACACCAATGGTGTGTATCGCTGCATTATTATTATTTTTTTTTTTACAATAATCCACACCTCCAAGCCCACCTAATCTCCTTTGTGCTGACCAAACAGTAAGAATGTCTTTTCAGTGCCCCCCTAACAATAATGATGCCCCTTTAATGCCCCTTGGACAAAATGATATCCCTTTAGTATTCCACAGGGTATGATATTCCTAAATGTACCCTCACAGCAGGTTGATCCCTTGGCGCCCCCACACATGATGATGCTCCTTAGTGCCCCTGACACATTGCGATGCCTCTTTAGTTCCTCCCCACAGAGTATGAATACCCTAAGTGCCCCCTCACAGTAGTAATGCCCTCCCTGTGCCCCCTCACAGTATTAATGCCCTATCTGTGCCCGTTCACAGTTGTAATGCCCTCTTTGTGCCCCCTTCATAGTAATAATCCCCATTGTGCCTCCTTCACAGTAATAATCCCCATTGAGCCTCCTTCAGAGTAATAATCCCCATTGGGCCTCCTTCACAGTAATAATGCCCCTTAATAGTAGTAATGCCCATTGTACCCCGTTAATAGTAGTAATGCCCATTGGGTCCTTCACAGTAATAATGCCCTCAGTGCCCCCTCTATAGTAGAAATCCCCATTGTGCCCCCTTAATAGTAGTAATGCCCTCTGTGCTAGTAATGCCCATTATGCCCCATTCACAGTAATAATGCCCTCTGTGCACTGTGCCCCCTTCAGAGTAATAATGTCCTCTGTGCACTGTGCCCCCTTCAGGAGGGCAGGGAGCAGAGCGGTGAGTGACAGGACCCATCTCCCTGCGCTCCAGCAATGAGCGTTTCCATCTTTATTGATGGAAGCGCTCATTGCTTTTGGACTCCGGCCTCCCCTGACAGCCGACACCATGCTGTATGCAGGGGTCCGGACAGCTGGCAACCGCGGTCCGGATTCAGACCACGGTCCGCCAGTTGAGTACCCCTGCTCTATGCTCTTGGTGATTCGCCTCAGCATGGTACTTCCAGATATAATTAATAAGGATCAGGTAGGATTTATAGCTGGAAGGGAAGTAAGGGATAATACCATTTGCACTATTACCTTACTATCTCATGTCAAGGGAATGCATACCCCTATCTGTCTTTTATCTTGGAAAAAGCGTTTGACAGGGTTCATTAGCAATTTATGTTAGCCTCTTAGAGACAGATTGGATTGGGTATGAGGTTCTTGGATATGGTAACGGCGCTTTACACGCAACCCACAACCCTTGTCAACAAATGGGATTTTAGCTTCTCCTTTCGTGATTCATAACGGCACACGTCAAGGATGTCCTTTGTCCCCATTGTTGTATGTTTTAACAATGGAACATTTGACAGTGTCGCTTCATAACAATCCTAATATTAAAGGAGTAGATGTAGGAGTTCAGACATGTAAACTTGCATTATATACTGATGACCTTCTTCTTTACGTTCTTCTCACATATCGATTCCATCTATCCTTCAGGAATTTGATCGGTTTGGCCACCTCAGTAGTTCCAAGGTGAACCTTACTAAGGCTACATTCACATCAGTGTTGTGCTTTCTGATTTTGAGATGAGAGCACAGGCTCTCAAAACCGTAGCACGCTTTAGTTTTGTCCCTATTCATTGTCAATGGAGACAAAACTGAACATACGAGAACAGAGTGCACCAATACGCATTCCGTTCCAGTTTGTTGCATTCCCATGCTAGACACAAAAACGCTGTAAGTGGCGTTTTTGTGTGCGGCATGGGAAACTGAAGAAACCATATAAGTCAATGGTGCCGGATTTTCGGTATAATACAACCAGATCCGTTCATAACTGATGCAGCCAGTTGTATTATTATAATGGACGTGTTTTGCTTTGGTTTTGAGAACTCATGCGGGATATCAAAACCAGACAGCAAAAATGTAGATTTGAAAGTAGTCTTAGATGGAACTCTTGAACATGTCTCTTTCTCCTACTGAGGCCTAGTCCATTAAAAATAATTTTACTTTTCATTGGCAAGCCCAAAGTTTTACGTACTTGGGCATTCAAATCCCAGCTCAATTGCATTTATTATAGTCTCTCAATTATTTGCCACTGCGGAGGAGGACCCTGGAAGATTTTTTTAAATTAATTATCGCTTGAAACACTTATCCTGGTTAAGTTGCATGCGGACTGTCAAAGTGCATATCCTGCCGAAATTTTGTTATGTTTTTCAGACAATTGCTATTTGTATTCCTCAAGGAATTTTTGACTATTCAGAAGGCCTTGCTATCTCTCCTTCCTGGTTCCTTGGCCCAAGTAAAAAAAAAGGACTTGTTAAGACATTTCCTGACAGCTGCCAGAATAGTGACTCCTAGATATTGGAATGATAGGGCGACCCTGTCTCTATGTGACTCGGCCAGTGAACTCCGTTGTTTTATGAGAATGGAGGAACTGATTGTGGATCAGCAGGAGAACGCAGAGATTTTGTTTATTTAAATGGTGGCTTCCTTTGATCACGTTCATGAACTCCCCTGAATTTCTAGCTATGCTATGAGTCTGGAATAGGTCCTTATGTGTTTATCGTGAAATACCCAATCATTCTTCTGAATACACACTCCCTCCCCCCCCCTCCTTTTTTATTCTTCTTTTTTCTTCTCTACTTCTACTTCTTCTTCTTTTGAACAGTATTACCAAATGGAGGCATAGGCCTTGGATAGTAGAAATTTTAATGGCTTAATAGACTATGTCTAATATTTATAATTCTTTTGCCTTGTACTTGATTTACTGTTTGAAAGTTTGTACATCATACTTAAACCAATAAAAGCAGAGTAAACATAAAATGATAACTGTGTCATGAAAATCAGATGCAGCTGTTACATGCATCCCAGGCGTCGGTATCCTTTGTGTCTATTGGGGATATCCTTCATTGAACCTCACATCATTCTACTGTTTTGCAAGGGTTACACCATCCTTTGGTTCTGTGTGCAGCTGGTAGTCTGTTTCTAATGTGTTATTCAAATTCTGCTATAGCTGTTGTGATGTTTGTCTCATTCTCTGGCTGAGCAATGGGTGTTTCTAACTTGCTAGTACCTGCAAAGGTGTTTTGTTCAATTTGTCTGCCTGTGTACAAACGTCTGCCCAATTCTTGACACTGACCCTCCTCTGCCTGACCTGTGCCTGATTACCATTTAACACTTTGAAGATTTCCCTGATCTTGAACTTTTTCCACAGATTCATACAAACTCTGCCTGTCTGACCTCGGCCTGTTATTGACTATGAGTATTGCCTGATCCCCCTGTGCTCCGCTCTAGTGCATATGACCCCCGTAGGTTAGCTGTCAACCACACTGTGACTACTCCAGGAAGTAGCGCCCTGGTGCATTCCCTGCAGCGAATATCAGATCTCTGTATAGGGGTTAAATTTTGAATACCATGATTCTGCCAGGATAATGTCCTTAAGT
Source organism: Rhinella marina (assembly GCA_900303285.1). Taxonomy (NCBI): domain Eukaryota; kingdom Metazoa; phylum Chordata; class Amphibia; order Anura; family Bufonidae; genus Rhinella; species Rhinella marina. The sequence goes on along the minus strand of ONZH01015043.1, from coordinate 13,028 downwards.
TTAGCCCAAAAAGACTTTTATTCTTTATGCAAATCAGGGTTTAAGTGCACTGAGGGGCAAGATCAGCACTGGAAAGTTAAGGAGCTGAGGTACACAAAGGGGCAAGGCCTCAACTACCATTTGCATAAAAAAATGAAAGTTTGTCTCTGTCTTAATGGGGTGATCCAGCTGACAGTGCTCTTTAAGCATTTACCTTTATAGCTATTTTCTATGAGATATGTTACAAGTTAGCTGCACTTAGTGCTTCTATCAGCTCCCAATTATTTTTATAAATATATTCTATTTGCTTAGTTGCTTTTCTCTCCACACCACCTTCAAGCTTCAGTCTAAGTAGATGCCGCAAAAAAAATGATTACTACATGTGCTGACATGACATTTATTGAGTGCTATAATAGCCCTGGATAATAGGATAATAAGATACAGCGTAACATATTCTAAACGTTCAGCACAAATACGACAAGGTGGTAGCAGGCGGCAGCCATTATTAAGATGCTTTTTTCCGGTATACCATTTATTTTCTACATCTGCATTTAAATGGGGTCAGAATATGAAACATTATATACAAGATAAAATATGAAAACAGAATAGAGAAAGGAAGGATATAATTTAAATGTACGTACAACTTCCCCCTGAGTCTATCCCTCCGGCATTCACTGGGTTTGTAGGGAAAGTAGTCATGGCAGAGATGCTTTCACATCCTGCATATCCCTTGTTCTTCTGTGTGCAGAATCATATGTGTCTGTCCTTAGTCCCACTTGCAGATCACCTGACTCAAGCTTTAAACATCTAAATCCAGATTGAAAATACTTGACTAGGGCACCATTGCTTTGCAGTATAGAACTCTTTGCGCACATCATACTATCACAGAAACTAGCATTATCATCAGCTCCACCATTCAGATCAGAATATTTTGGGCAAGACAATTTTTTCGCTCTTTCAGACAAGACTATATTGTTTCCTTGAAGAATGTTAAAATATGATTGGGAGCTATGTAATTTATTGCAGCATGCTTTTATGGAAAAATTAATATCATGGTCCCTGATACTAAAGTTGACAATAGATGTTACATAGTTGATAAGGTTGACAAAAGGAGACCAAACCATCAATTTTTTAAACTTTTGTCCAGAATTCAAATAAGGCAATCACAATAAATCCTTGGATCGATCTCCCATCTCCAGAAACCCATTATTAAATGTAACTGGTTTATAGGAAGAACAAGAGTTTTAAAGGAAGAGATTTTTATTTTATCAATGGAAAGTGGTTATAAATCGAAAAATTGCATCACTCAATTGAGTATTGTGCATATATATCTTGTTTAATTGTAAAAGAAACAAAATATCCACAAAAGGATTCACTGAGGTTAAACAGAGGTTAAAATATGTAAAAAAAAAAAAAAAAAGATGTTTCGGTCCAACAGGACCTTCCTCAGCTGTAATCTATAACAGTATATGATAGAAATAATAAATATCACATCCATCAATTATCAACCTTAATTCTAGTGTACCAACAACTAACACAAATCACCAACAAAAAAGAAACTGAAATCGACATATGAAATAAGACATCAAAATAAGGGCATCAAATGAAGCATAGGAGTTTGTGCAGCTGAGTGAGATCCTACAGAAAAAATATATAAAAAGCTGAGCATGGACAATAATGTAATATATTACCTCTAGTGAGAGTATGTATGGGAGCATAGTGTACTTGGGAGGATCATATACTGGGAACCAGGGCGGACTGGGAACTTAAAGTGGCCCTGGAAAAAATACTAAAAGTGGCCCCGCTTTGTAGTTTGGTCCAAATTGATAGAAGGCAGGGCCAGCAATACCATATTATAGCAAATTATACCACCCCAACAGAGCCAAATACCACAGTCCATCAAAAAATACTGCCAGCAGCACAAAATGCATCCCCAAAAACTTCCACTGGCTGGCCATGAGGAGAGCCCAGGTGGCTCCCTGGGCATTGGCCCACCGGGAAATTTCCCTGTAAGGTCTATTGCCTATCCGCCTGTGCCAGAACACCCAGAGTCTGTGAGTTTATGACGTGCCTGTGTGTGGATATGGTGACATTATCTGACATCCACAACCTTGTTGGCCTGGAGATGAGACACTCTGTTGCAACTATTGTGATATTATAAGAGGGCATATGAGGGCCGAGTCTTTTGTGTGTAATGATGTCAAGTGATGTCCATGGCGTCTTTGTCCTGTAGACAAGACATTCCCCCGAATCTGGCCTATGTAATGGTGTTAAGAATAGTGGTGTATGGCAATATGTATAGGGATAAACTGAGATGCTATAATATTCACAGGAAGGGAAAGGGAGAAAAGTTCTCACCATTACTCTAGTGGTGTGGAAATTCAGTGGGCCTGCAAGAAGATATTAAAGGTTAACATGTGTCATAAATTAATACAGAAATCACATTCTCTATTAAGTCCTTTTGTCATAAGTGAGTGGGCCTATGCTTTTTGATCAAAACGTATACTAATGCCTCATGTGCACTAAGACAGAGGGGTAGTATACTATTAATTACGCTGAGAAGCGATGTTAAATTATGCTGAGAAGCAACTAGATCAAAACATAGCACGAGGATGTGCGATCCAGATTCATTTCTCTGTTTTGCATACATTGTGTAGGATCTTTCCTTTTTTTCATTCTGGTATCAGCACTCCTCCCCTTTCGGCCCAGGTGTTTTTAAATTAGCAGGTGTCTGCATGAGGGTCTATAAATTCCTACTTTCTCTCAGTTGGAGTTCCTGAGAGCAGAGAAAGGTTGGGTGCGGTGCTGCGCGGCGGCCATTGTTGCCTTGGTGCTGTGCTGGTGGGTTGGTGGAGCTCGGCGCCAGGGAGGCTTAGCTGGGCAGCAGGGGCGCTGTCTGGCTGCTGAGCTTCGCCGCCTATCGGTATGGCGCTGTGGCGCCGGTGGTCGCCGCGCAGCGCCGTGCCAAATTTAGAGTAGGTTCCCACTCGAGGAGGCAACCTTGGCGCGGTGAGTGGGGCTATGCTTTTTGATCAAAACGTATACTAATGCCTCATGTGCACTAAGACAGAGGGGTAGTATACTATTAATTACGCTGAGAAGCGATGTTAAATTATGCTGAGAAGCAACTAGATCAAAACATAGCACGAGGATGTGCGATCCAGATTCATTTCTCTGTTTTGCATACATTGTGTAGGATCTTTCCTTTTTTTCATTCTGGTATCAGCACTCCTCCCCTTTCGGCCCAGGTGTTTTTAAATTAGCAGGTGTCTGCATGAGGGTCTATAAATTCCTACTTTCTCTCAGTTGGAGTTCCTGAGAGCAGAGAAAGGTTGGGTGCGGTGCTGCGCGGCGGCCATTGTTGCCTTGGTGCTGTGCTGGTGGGTTGGTGGAGCTCGGCGCCAGGGAGGCTTAGCTGGGCAGCGGGGGCGCTGTCTGGCTGCTGAGCTTCGCCGCCTATCGGTATGGCGCTGTGGCGCCGGTGGTCGCTGAGAAGCGATGTTAAATTATGCTGAGAAGCAACTAGATCAAAACATAGCACGAGGATGTGCGATCCAGATTCATTTCTCTGTTTTGCATACCTTTTGTCATAAGTGTCCCAAGTTTATAAATCCAAAGGATTCCAGGATTCAAGGATTCCCGTTGTCTCAGAATGCTACCCTGTTTCCACCTCATTGTGTTTGGACCACATGTTCTATTACCTGAAGTCATAGCTTAGAGACTCTATGCTCCGTACAATGATTTGCTACCAGTAGCATGTTGTAACCCAGTCTAATAGTAGATTTATGTTTTCAAACCTGGTCAGATATAGTATGTAGCATGGTTTCACCCACATACTGTAGGCGAGACCACATAGACATTTTGCCAAATAGACCACGAAGGAAGAGTCACATGTGAAAAAGTCTTTGATTGGAAAATGTTGATCAGTATGAGGATGGGTAATCTAATAGCTTTTTATCACACTGGAGCATTGGGCCCAATTCAGACATGGGAATGTGGCATGTTTTTGGCTACACAAAAAGTGTTGATTCAAGGTCTTATTAAAGCTACCAATATCTGCTCTAAGAAGTTTATCTCAAATGCTTGGTGGTCTTTTATAGCGGGTAAGAGGGGAAGTCTTAAATTCTCAATCTGTGGGTATGCTTGTGTCAGTAATGGTGTCATAATACATGGTGAATCTTGGGCTTTAATGGATCGTAAGTGGTTACCCATGCTACTCTGCTTGTATTGGTATTCCTGTGAGGAGGGGGTTTATCTATTTCTGACAAAGTGGTTTCAATGAGAAATCTGAGAGAGCCTTTGAGAACTGTGATTACGGTAGAGATCTCTTAGTGGCTCATGGGTGGCAACTGTTATATTTTAATAGACTATTATGGTCCATAGGTTTGCTATAGATATCTTCTGAAATCCCTTATTTCCCATCTACAGTATTTTAACTAGGTTCAATATACACATTGTTCATTAAATAAAAAAATTGTGTGACCGTGGGTTTGGGGCTTCTCCATATGCAAAGTACATCATCAATATAATGGAACCATGCCTTGGCAAGTTGTTGTATAAGAAAGTGAGGAATATATGATCTTGCAGTCTGTGTCTCTGAACATAAAACACATTACCAAGCATAAAGAAGTTCTTAGTTAATATCAATCTTAAGATGGACAAACAGAATTCCTGTTGTACATAAAGGTCTGACTCATTCGTCAATAGACGAGTGTGCTCATCTATTAAACAGCAGAAAAACAAATTTTTATTAGAGAAAGGAGCTGTCAATTAGTGATAGCAGTTCCCTGGGATTTTGATATTGATGGCCTATCCTCAGGATAAGTCATCAATATCTGATTAGTGAGACTCCAACTCCTGGCACCCCTGCCAATCAGTTGTATGAACAGGCCGAGGTACTCCATGAATGCTTAGGTCTCTTCCAAGTTCGTGTGAAGTCATGTTCATTGGCTACATGGCCTTGGTGCAGCTTAGTCTCATTCAAGTGAATGGGGCTGAGCTGTGGTACCAAGCACAGCTGCTATCCAATGGATGGCACCAAGCTGTGAGGAGGCCACAGCACTCACTGGAGTTCCAGGGATGGCTTTCTCAAACAGCTGATTGGTGACGGTTCTGGGAGTCCGACTCCCGCCTATATCATACTATTGATCTATCCTGGGGATAGGCCATCAATATCAAAATCCAAGAAAACCCCTTTAAGGGATTTTCAGTTATATTAAAAAGGATCAGCTGTCGTCAAACTGTCAAATAGTACAGCATTCAATATACTTAACTTGATTCGTACGATTTGCTGAAGTTCTTCCAGAAATTTGATTTGTCACAAATAGAGATGAGTGAATATATTTGCCGCTTCGTAGATTCGATACGAATCTTGGAAATTTTCCGCTGCAAAGCGAATCCGAATTTTTTGAGATTCGCTTCGATAGATTTGAAAATGTTCTCAAGGATTTCTACGCATACGCTATGTACTTGTTCGATAAATTGTACGCTAATGCTACATATAAGATTGTTTATACGCTGATGCGTACGAATTCATTTAATTAGCGAACTTTTACTGTTCGTTCGTCATTCGTGCGGCAAAAGCCTGGAAAGAAAGCGGTCACCTGACCTAGTGGGCAGGGCTTGCTCTGATTGGCTCAGGCTCGGAAAGTCAGTGATGCATCATTTGTGCTGCGACTGCTGAGATGAGCAGAAGCACTGTGTGTAAATTTCCTAAAGACTGAGACCTGTTTTGTTAAAATTGGGGTGTATTTGTTCTGGGAATCAATATTACACATATCAGGGATACTGCAGGGCACGTGCAGGGCAAGTGTAGGGCTAGTGCAGGGCTAGTAATTAATCAGGCAGGGAGAGAGACCGGGACAAAGACAAAGACCAGCTGCAGGGCCACAGTCAAGTGAAAAATGTCTGGAATTGATAAGCAAAAGGGGTCCAGTTCCAGCCAGACCTCGAGCTCGAAAAAAAAGGAGAAGGTGCCAAAGGACCTGCAGCCGGAGCTTCTACTTCTACTGTAATTCGTAATAGTTGGCCACTGTGCAATCAGTCACAAAGGAGCAAAATTGTAGTGGAGGATAAAGTGGATGAGGTAGTGGAGTGGATGGAATGCTCATCTCAGTCACAGCCGGATGATCTGCTGTCATCTGCTGATACAGTATCCATATGTAGCCATGGGTCAGACTTGTCCTGCTCTACCATTCCGCTCCAGCAAAGCCCGTCATTTTCTGCCACCTCTCGGGCTTCAGTGCCCCCTCCTAGTGATGTCCCTTCTGCAATTTATAAAATAAAAGGCCACCGAACCCCACCGCATAATCCGGCGGTTATGTAGGACAGCCTCCCTGAGGATTTCTTAGAGCCCAGATTTGGAGGTTGGTGGGGAACAGCCTAATTTGCAGTCAGAAAAAAGTGGTGGGGAGGAGTCTGATGATGATTCTGATGTGTTAGACTGGAGGACCTGGGAGGCTGATTGGGCTGGTGAGGAGGGTTTGATCTCTGAGGAGGAGGGTGGTAGTAGTGGCAGCAACAGAGGGCAGAGGCAAGTTAGGCCCAGGGCCAGGCCTTCCTTGGGAACTGGCGAGACCCCAAGTATAGTGGGGCCGGCACCAGGGTGTAAGTGTGCAAGGGCTACAAGCTTGGCCAGCTGTGGAGGGCGCACATGGGGTGTGTGGAAGTATTTCACCACTCTGCCGGTTGACAGCAGCATGGCCACATGTAATTTCTGTAAACAGAAATTGAGCCGTGGGAAAGCCACAAATGTAGGGACCACTGCTCTGTGGAACGATCTGAAGCGGCGTCATGCTGCCAATTTAGAGCAGCGCATTAATACTGAGGAACTGGCTACTTCTCCCAGGGTCCCTCACGTCAGGCCGGCCGCATCCAGGGGTGTAACTCAGCCCACATCCAGGGGCGTAACTAGTACATACACCTCTGCACTGCGTGCATGTCTCCACCTCCTCTTATTCGCCAGCCGTCCATTGCCAAGTGCGTGGCCAGGAAGCAGGTTTACGCCACAAGTAATCCAACAGTGCGCAAACTGAATTGTCACCTGACAAAGTTGCTGGCTGTGCAGTCTCTGCCATACAAAGTGGTTGACTGCACAGCTTTTAGGGAGCTAATGGCTTGCGCTCAGCCACACTGGCAGGTCCCTAGCCGGCATTACTTCTCAAACAAAGCTATCCCCGCCCTTTACTCCCACGTGGCAGACAATATTGGGCGCTCCCTGCAGCTGTCTCTCTGCAGCACTGCACGTCACAGTGGACACCTGGAGCAGTGCTTATGGCCAGGGGCAGTACATGTTCTTTACTGCCCAATGGCTCAATGTATTTAGTGGCAGCGTGGCAGGAACCCCCCAGCAACCCCCCAGCCAATTGCTGTTGGCACCTCCATGCGCTTTCCAACCAGGTTTGCAGCAGACCACCCAACAACTATCCGCTTCCACCTCCATGGGCAGTCCACCTGCTGGAGCATCAGGGCAGAGAGTTACCCCCCTTCCTTCAGATCATATGTGCTAGGTGAAACGCTGCCATGCAGTCTTAGACTTAATTTGTCTTGGCAGCAGCAGCCACACAGGCCAGCACTTGCTGCAATACATAAAGCAGCAAATAGCACCCTGGCTGTCTCCACGCCAGCTGGAAGTGGGCAAGGTAGTGAGTCAAAACGGGACAAATATAGTGGCAGCGCTGAACCTGGGTCAATTCACGGATGCTCTGTGTTTGGCACATGTCCTAAATCTAGTGGTGCAGAGATTTCTCAAAACATTCACTGGCCTGCGCACTGTGCTGGCAAAGTCGCAGAAGCTTTGCACTCATTTGAGCCATTCTTATGTGTCTCGCCATGCTCTGCTGGAACTGCAGCGGCAAAACGGTCTTTCGCCACACCGCTTGATAGGTGACGTGCCAACTCGGTGGAATTCAACACTTCATATGTTGCAGCGGCCCCTTCAGCAGCGTAGAGCAGTGGATGATTTTGTCCAGCAGCAGCCAGTATTTTCGACCACAGGGAGCAGGTGCGGCTTTGATTCCCCGTCAGTGGAGGCTGGTCCGAGATGCCTGCACTGTTCTAAAGCCCTTTAAAAAAGCCACTAAATTGGTCAGCCGGGACAGCTGCGGTGTGAACAACATAATTTCACTAATATTTGTGCTGGAAAAGACACTCACACTCATGCAGCAGGTGGCAATGGGAGAAGGAAATCCTGGCCATCTGTCTGCACGCTATGCTGTCACTGTAGGGGAGAAGCTTCAGGTAGAGGAGGGGAGGAGGAGGATTTTAATGAGGATGATGATGACCAGGAGGAGGATGGCGAGCTGTATGCTCACATGCTTACTCACTGATAGGCGTATCCTAAAAATAAGGCATACAGACGAATACTGGCTGGCGATGCTTCTGGACCCGCGGTATCAATCCAACATGGGGGATTGTTTTCCTCCCCAGGAAAGGGAGGAGAAATTAGAATCATTGCTGGAGAAGCTATGTAGTAACCTGGCCACAGCTTTCAGCCAGCCCTAGCCTGCTGCCATCGTGTCTTAGAAGGAGGTCCGGCAGAGTCATCCACCTCCTGCCACAGCCAGCAGCAGCCAGTTAAACCTAATGAGTATGATGCAGCAATTTTTCTCTGCCTCCCAACAGCCGCAGCCAAGTGAGCAGGCCCAGACCACTCACCTCAACGAGCAGGTTCAGGCTTACCTGCAGTCTGGCTCGCAAAGCCTCTTCTCAGACCCCCTGGACTTCTGGGCAGGCAGAATGCAACAGTAGCCGGAGCATTCCCACTTTGCACTTGGGCTTCTTTCCTGCCCAGCCTCAAGTGTCATGCCAGAGAGGGTTTTTAGCGCTGCTGGGGGGGGGGGTGTTGACACCCAAAACTGTCACCTGGCAGTGTGCAAAAAAACACCTTTATAGAAATGAATAAAGGCTGGATTACCTCTGAATTTCATACTCCTCTTGCTGAGGCAGGTGATTAGATCAGGCCTTGCAGGCCAAAATAGTCTGAGTGTTTTCCCACTGTTGCAGTCAGCCGGCCCATAGCGTTACATGCCAAACGTCTTGTGTCAAGTCATGGTCTGTGTGAACCGGAAGTCTCCAAACCAAAACCCTTTTAAAAACCAAACACTGTTGTCTACCTCCGCCTCCGTTTTCTACATTACCGCTTAGCAGGCGAGTAGCTGCTCTCCCCCTACTCCCCCCCCCCCAAAAAAAAAAATAAAAAAAAATAAAAAATATATATATATATATATATATATATATATATATATATAATATATACAGTACAGACCAAAAGTTTGGACACATGACTATGAAAATTGTAGATTCACACTGAAGGCATCAAAACTATGAATTAACACATGTGGAATTATATACTTAAAAAAAAGTGTGAAACAACTGAAAATATGTCTTATATTCTAGGTTCTTCAAATTAGCCACCTTTTGCTTTGATTACTGCTTTACACACTCTTGGTATTCTATTGATGAGCTTCAAGAGGTAGTCACCTGAAATGGTTTTCATTTCACAGGTGTGCCCTGTCAGGTTTAATAAGTGGGATTTCTTGCCTTATAAATGGGGTTGGGACCATGAGTTGTGTTGGGCAGAAGTCAGGTGGATACACAGCTGATAGTCCTACTGAATAGACTGTTAGAATTTGTATTATGGCAAGAAAAAAGCAGCTAAGTAAAGAAAAAGGAGTGGCCATCATTACTTTAAGAAATGAAGGTCAGTCAGTCCAAAAAATTGGGAAAACTTTGAAAGTGTCCCCAAGTGCAGTCGCAAAAACCATCAAGCGCTATAAAGAAACTGGCTCACATGAGGACCGCCCCAGGAAAGGAAGACCAAGAGTCACCTCTGCTGCGGAGGATAAGTTCATCCGAGTCACCAGCCTCAGAAATGGCAGGTTAACAGCAGCTCAGATTAGAGACCAGGTCAATGCCACACAGAGTTCTAGCAGCAGACACATCTCTACAACAACTGTTAAGAGGAGACTGTGTGCAGCAGGCCTTCATGGTAAAATAGCTGCTAGGAAACCACTGCTAAGGACAGGCAACAAGCAGAAGTGACTTGTTTGGGCTAAAGATCACAAGAATGGGCATTAGACCAGTGGAAATCTGTGCTTTGGTCTGATGAGTCCAAATTTGAGATCTTTGGTTCCAACCACCGTGCCTTTGTGTGAAGCAGAAAAGGTGAACAGATGGACTCTACATGCCTGGTTCCCACCGTGAAGCATGGAGGAGGAGGTGTGATGGTGTGGGGGTGCTTTGCTGGTGACACTGTTGGGGATTTATTCAAAATTGAAGGCATACTGAACCAGCGGCAGGCTGGCGGAAGGCATCTTGCAGCGGCATGCTATTCCATCCGGTTTGCGTTTAGTTGGACCATCATTTATTTATCAACAGGACAATGACCCCAAACACACCTCCGGGCTGTGTAAGGGCTATTTGACCAAGAAGGAGAGTGATGGGGTGCTACGCCAGATGACCTGGCCTCCACAGTCACCAGACCTGAACCCAATCAAGATGGTTTGGGGTGAGCTGGACCGCAGAGTGAAGGCAAAAGGGCCAACAAGTGCTAAGCATCTCTGGGAACTCCTTCAAGACTGTTGGAATACCATTTCAGGTGACTACCTCTCGAAGCCCATCAAGAGAATGCCAAGAGTGTGCAAAGCAGTAATCAAAGCAAAAGGTGGCTACTTTGAAGAACCTAGAATATAAGACATATTTTCAGTTGTTTCACACTTTTTTGTTAAGTATATAATTCCACATGTGTTAATTCATAGTTTTGATGCCTTCAGTGTGAATCTACAATTTTCATAGTCATGAAAATACAGAAAACTCTTTGAATGAGAAGGTGTGTCCAAACTTTTGCTCTGTACTGTATATATTAAAAAAAGAAAGAAAAAAAGAAAAGAAAAAACAACACTGTTGTTATCTCCACCTCCCGTTACAAGTTACATTAGCGGAGATTGTTATACTCCACCGCAGTTTATTGTATTTTCTAATCACTCTCTGCTGATATACCCCGTCCCCTACTACTACTGGCCAGGGCACCCATAAACAGCCCATATATAATTTTCACTGCCTATGTTTACAAGGTAGAATGTACAGGCTTGTTGTTCAAACAAGCCAAGCCTCTTTCTTTTACTGTAAATGGTAATGCGTAAACCGGAGTGTGCGTAATTTATTAATACTTTGGCCGGCAGACACGGCTGTGTTCAATAATCCAGGAAAATGGCCTTTGGACAAATTTTGGAGACTCCTGCCTAAACAGACATTCCTGTCTTCTTCACACTATGTCAGGAAGGAGTTAAAGGTTTAAAAAACACTAAAAAAACAGGTTTTACAAGAATAATTATAGTAATAAATAATAACTTTGAACAAATAATAAATAATATATAAAAAACAAAAGAAAGGACAAAAAAAAAAAAGGTTATGCCGGCCTTTGCCGACGTCTGGTCATCATGTCCTGCATTTCTCTCAGCTCCAGCTGTAGGCCACGAATAAGCTGGGAGGCAGCATGGAGCCTGGTCTCAAATTGGCGTAAGGCTGCCTCTAATACAAAGTCAGTGGGGATATCTGTAGGGGTGGAAACAGTAATATAATTAGTATGATCGAGTTAAAGTGGTTGTCCCACGAAAAAAATTCTAAACTTTCAAACCAGCACCTGGATCAAAATACTTTAGCAATTGCATGTCATTATATATTTGGTATATGTACTGGAACGAGTTATACAGTGACATGTACCTGTATTGAGCTTTTTTTTTTCTTTGAACTGCTCACTGAGAAGGCCACACATGGTCAGTTTGGGGTTTGTACTTACTGGACACCCATACTGTGTGGGCTTCCCATGGTCCAGGGGAAAACTTCTCCCTGACGGTTGGAGCTACAAAAGATAAAACATAAATTTAGCTTGTATTTTGAAGACAGAAGGTCCACCCATTACACTTTTTATTTTACCTACCTTCTACCTCGGGAAGTTGGGCTGGTGGTGTTGGAGGGGCAGGTGGGGTCCTCTCTTGCTGGGGTGGAGGAGGGTGAGAGGGGCTCCTCTGTGGTGCAGTAGCTGACAAAAATCATTAAATAATGGCATTACATTCAACTCTAATGAACAGTTGTAACTTCTGATACATGGGAATAGTTTGGGGCTGGATCCCATTCCTAACCACTAGTGCTCTTATATCACTGCAGCTGCACTCCCACGTAGCTTGGATTAAAAATAAATATGTTTATACTTACTAGAAGCTGCAGGTACTGCAGGGGCCGTCCTGCTTCGACGGTGACGGTGACCGTGGTGACCCCATCGTTGACAGTGCTCTGCAACATAAATCCGTACACAATTGTTATGATCACTCTTTTTAAAACTAACACTGTATACTACTATGAAGATATTATGGGTAAGAGGAGGGCCATATCCATTTTTTTCTTCTAAATAGGTATTTATCACGATAGATATCGTTATCGCAATAAATTTCTTAATATCGTTAACACGGTGGGAATACTTTCGATATCGCCCACTCACATTAGTTGCAGCATGAGCACGTCTGTGAGTCTGTGTGTAGGAGGAGGAAGCGCCAACTATGAAGGGGCATATACAGTATCTAAAGGTACTTTCTTTCACACTAGTGCAGTTGCCTGGGAGAACGGTAGAACGGCCAGCGCTATTAACAATAATGGGAGACTGCACTAATTCGGCAAGAACGCCTGGAATTGGCAGGACAAATACTGCAGAACAGACTGCAGGATCACCACCATATATGTGAAAGTAGCCTAAGGCAAATTACTGGGAAGGGGCACGTATCTGAGAATACCTTCACTTGTTTTGGTGGAGTTAGAGGCGTGGCCTAGCATGGAAGAAAATTGCTGCAGCGCCCTACGCCACCCACGTTGTCCTTCTATACGGTTTTCATTATTAGCACTCACTGTTATATATACAATACAGTACACTAATTTTTTAACATGTTTTTACTTTACAAATATTTTACTCACCCTGCCGTATTGCTACACGGATCTCAGTAAGCTGCTCTGAGCACTTAAACTTCAGATCGGGCCATTTCCGCTGGATCTGGTCCAGG
>ONZH01015042.1:0-35618 GCA_900303285.1 Rhinella marina | reverse complement strand
TGCTGCTGACCTCGTTCCCGATGCCCAAGTTTTCCTACTGTCGCAGTCTGTGGGTGATGATGATGATGATGACAATGTTGACTTAGTGGAAGAAGTTTGTAAAGAGGTGTCGGACGATGAGGAGACACGGTTGTCAGACAATGGTGAAGTTGTTGTTAGGGGAGGAATTCCGAGGGGGGGGCAGACTGAGGAATCGGAGGATGACGAGGTGACTGACCCAAGCTGGGTTGATATGCCGAGTGAAGACAGTGCTTCTGAGGCGGAGGCGAGTGCTGCACCAGAACAGGTTGTAAGAGGCAGTGGTGTGGCCAGAGGGAGAAGCAGGGCCAGAGCTGGTGCATCAGCAGCAACTGTTTCACGTAGTGAAGCTCCCGTAGCGAGGCCTAAATGTTCGCAAGTCTGGAGGTTCTTTAAAGAAAGTGAGGATGACCGACGGACTGTGGTGTGCAACCTGTGCCACACCAGGATCAGCAGGGGTACCACCACTACTAGCCTAACCACCACCAGCATGCGCAGGCATATGAGTGCTAAACACCCCACTCAATGGAACCAAGGTCGTTCACCACCTCCTGCGGGTCACACCACTGCTCCTCCCCCTGTGTCACTCGCTGCCTCTGCTAGTCAACCCCCTGCGTCACTCGCTGCCTCTGCTAGTCAACCCCCTGCCCAGGACCCCGGCATGAGCGCATCCCGCCAGAAATCCACACCTTCGCCTCCACGATCCTCCACAGTGTCCACCAATGTGTCCCAGCGCAGCGTTCAGCTGTCTTTACAGCAGACGCTGGAGCTTAAGAGGAAATACAGTTCCACCCACCCACATGCCCAAGCCCTCAACGTCCACATCTCCATCTACTTAGCCTGAAGATGCTGCCCTATAGGCTGGTAGAGACCGAGGCCTTTCGAAATCTCATGGCGGTGGCTGCCCCTCGGTATTCCGTCCCCAGCCGCCACTATTTTTCCCGATGTGCCGTCCCAGCCCTACACCAGCACGTGTCACAGAACATCATCCGTGCCCTGACCAACGCTGTTTCTGAGAAAGTCCACCTAACCACGGATACGTGGACAAGTGCTGCCAGGCAGGGACTCTGTATCTCACTGACGGCACATTGGGTTAACTTGGTGAAGGCTGGGACCGAGAATGACCCTGGGGCCGCTCATGTACTGCCCACACCGAGGATTGCGGCGCCTACCTCGGTCACGGTCTCTCAGACGTATTATGCCTCCTCCACCTCCGACCCCTCCTCCTCTTCCACCGAATTACAATCCGTGGGCACGGCGCCTTCAGTCGGTAGCTCTAGGCGCAGCAGCAGTGCCGTGGGTAAGCGCCAGCAGGCGGTGCTCAAACTGCTGAGCTTAGGTGACAAAAGGCACACCGCCCAAGAGCTGTTACAGGGCATCACGGCGCAGACCGATGTGTGGCTGGCACCGCTGAACTTCAAGCCAGGCATGGTTGTGTGTGACAACGGGCGTAACCTGGTGGCGACTCTGCAACTCGGCAGACTGACACATGTGCCATGCCTGGCCCACGTGTTCAATCTAATAGTTCAGCGGTTCCTCAAGACATACCCCAATCTGTCTGATTTGCTCACCAAGGTGCGCCGCATCTGTGCACATTTCCGCAAGTCGACCACAGATGCTGCCACTCTCAGGGCAGCGCAGCGCCGCCTACAACTGCCCGCTCACCGACAGTTGTGCGACTTGCCCACGAGATGGAATTCCACATTAAACATGTTATCCAGAGTTCACCAGCAGCGCAGAGCGATTGTAGACTGCCAGATGTCATCTTCCACCAGAACTGGTAGTCAGGTCTCTCAGATTCCTCAAGTCTACAATGAGGAGTGGACGTGGATGTCTGATATCTGCCAGGGGTTGAGCAACTTTGAGGAGTCAACACAGATGGTCAGCGGCGATGCCGCCATTATCAGCCTCACCATCCCGCTGCTTTGCCTGTTGAAAAACTCACTGCTCAGCATCAAGTCGGATGCTTTGCGCTTGTCACAAGAGACGGTGGAGGAAGATACGTCGCTTGATAGCCAGAGCACCCTCCGGTCTGTTTCTCAGCGCAAATCGGAGGAGGGGGATGAGGATGAGGAGGAAGAGGAGGAGAATGTCGGCGAGACAGTAGAGGGTACCAGTGCTCAGTCCTTAACTGTTGAGCGTGTATGGGCTGAAGAGGAGGACTTGGAGGAGGAGGAGGAGGAGGAAATGGAGAGTCAGGTCTGTGAGGAGAGGGAATTCTTGCATGTTGGGACTCTGGCGCACATAGCAGACTTCATGTTAGGCTACCTATCCCGTGACCCTCGCGTTAGAAGCATTTTTTCAAACACCGATTACTGGGTGTTCACTCTCCTGGACCCACGGTACAAGCAGAACCTTTCCACTCTCATCCCTGCAGAGGAAAGGAGTAAGAGAGTGAATAGATATCAACAGGCCCTGGTGCACAAGCTGAAACAATTCTTCCCATCTGACGCCGCTAGCGGCAGAGGGCATGGTTCTGTGGGCCAAGTAGCGGGGGAGAGGAGGCGAGCAGGCAGCTTGTCCAGCACTGGCAGTGGAACGTTCTCCAAGGCCTTTGCCACTTTTATGTCACCCCAGCAAGACACTGTCACCTGTCCCCAGTCTAGGCAGAGTAGGGGGGAGCTGTACAGAAAGATGGTGAGGGAGTACCTAGCTGACCATACCAACGTCCGTAGCGATCACTCTGCTCCATACAACTACTGGGTTTCAAAGCTGGACACGTGGCCTGAACTGGCGCTGTACACCTTGGAGGTGCTGGCCTGCCCTGCCGCTAGCGTGCTATCAGAGCGGGTATTCAGTGCAGCTGGTGGCGTCATCACCGATAAGCGTACACGCCTGTCACCTGACAGCGCTGACAGGCTGACGCTTATTAAAATGAACAAAGCCTGGATTTCACCGGAATTCAAATCTCCTCCGGGGGAAAGCAGCTAAAGATTTAAATAACTTATGTATCCGATTCCTCTTCTCTACTCCTCCTCCTACTCCTCCTCCTCCTCCTCCATATCGTCTTTTCCTAACGCTGACCCAAAAAACGCCATTTTTTAGAGGTCCAACTGGCACTCTTTTAGCACAATTTTTCAGGAGGGCCCCCTACAGGCCCTCTCTTCAAACAATTTTTCCAGAGGTCCACCTACAGGCCCTCTCTTCAAACAATTTTTCAGGAGGGCCCTCTACAGGCCCTCTATTCAAACAATTTTTCCAGAGGTCCACCTATAGGCCCTCTCTTCAAACAATTTTTCAGGAGGGCCCCCTACAGGCCCTCTATTCAAACAATTTTTCCAGAGGTACACCTACAGGCCCTCTCACCAAACAATTTTTCCGGAGGTCCCCTACAGGCCCTCTCTTCAAAAATTTTTCCGGAGGTCCACCTACAGGCCCTCTGTCCAAACAATTTTTCCGGAGTTCCACCTACAGGCCCACTCTCCAAACAATTTTTCCGGAGGTCCACCTACAGGCCCTCTCTTCAATTCAAGTTTCCAATTTTATTTGCGCAAACTGCATACATTTATTTTGGGGGGGATATGTGTGAAAAATAATATTACTTGCGAATCTATATTGCCCAACATTGGATACGGTAGCAAGTAGAAGACCAAACACATGCTGCCCACAGGGTTCCGCAAATTCCTGGTCCACCCGCAAATTCCTTGTCCACAATGTCAAGGAGGTCGAGGTTCTGTGGATGAGCAACAAGTCCTTCTGTACTGAAATCGCCGACAAAGTCTCCATCTAAGAACCTACAGACCATTGTGGAGAGAGCGGCACAGCTTGCCATCAAAGTGAGGAACCCCAACGCCAGACACCGCAGAAAAGATAACGAATAAATATCTCTGTGGTTATTTTTGCTAAATAAAAGTTAAATAAACCCCCCAAAAATTAATCTGTTCCTGTGCCTGATCCACCCAAGTTGATTCTGTCCCATCATGAGAAATTCCCCTCCAAGGAGTCCCCACTGTAACTTGCTTCCCATACAACTACCTCACCCCCCGACACCTGTGTCTCGCCATTGTCCACCACTTCCTCAGACAACACTGGTAAATCCCCCACTGTCAGCACACGGAAACATAAACGGTCTTGCGAATTGGGGCAGAGAATGTTCTGGGCTAGCACATCAGGGAAGGGGTGACTAGCGGCAGAGGGCATGGTTCTGTGGGCCAAGTAGCGGGGGAGAGGAGGCGAGCAGGCAGCTTGTCCAGCACTGGCAGTGGAACGCTCTCCAAGGCCTTTGCCACTTTTATGTCACCCCAGCAAGACACTGTCACCTGTCCCCAGTCTAGGCAGAGTAGGGGGGAGCTGTACAGAAAGATGGTGAGGGAGTACCTAGCTGACCATACCAACGTCCGTAGCGATCACTCTGCTCCATACAACTACTGGGTTTCAAAGCTGGACACGTGGCCTGAACTGGCGCTGTACACCTTGGAGGTGCTGGCCTGCCCTGCCGCTAGCGTGCTATCAGAGCGGGTATTCAGTGCAGCTGGTGGCGTCATCACCGATAAGCGTACACGCCTGTCACCTGACAGCGCTGACAGGCTGACGCTTATTAAAATGAACAAAGCCTGGATTTCACCGGAATTCAAATCTCCTCCGGGGGAAAGCAGCTAAAGATTTAAATAACTTATGTATCCGATTCCTCTTCTCTACTCCTCCTCCTACTCCTCCTCCTCCTCCTCCATATCGTCTTTTCCTAACGCTGACCCAAAAAACGCCATTTTTTAGAGGTCCAACTGGCACTCTTTTAGCACAATTTTTCAGGAGGGCCCCCTACAGGCCCTCTATTCAAACAATTTTTCCAGAGGTCCACCTACAGGCCCTCTCTTCAAACAATTTTTCAGGAGGGCCCTCTACAGGCCCTCTATTCAAACAATTTTTCCAGAGGTCCACCTATAGGAATGTTCTGGGCTAGCACATCAGGGAAGGGGTGACTATGGGGTTCCAGGGAGTACGTGACCACATGCAATATCCATTTACAAGTCATGCCACACTTGATCTAGCTCATAATTGACAATTGTATCGGTTGATGCTAAATTTTTAAGTTGGGGTCCTGCGTCGTCATTCTAAATACATCCGGCTGTTATCACCACCACACACGCTAGCCCAGGGGGCACTCCACTGGCTCTTCCAGCGAAACCTCCTTCCCCCCACCTACAGGCCCTCTCTCCATACTATTTAGCCGGATAGGGGACGTATTAGATATTGTACTGATGTTTTTTGTTTTTCTTCTTTTAATTGCCTCCTGACCTGTGATAGGCAGAGCATGGACATGTCCCCTTAGCTGCAGTGGGAAAGACACTCCCCTGGCCAGAGCAAGCTCTTTTTTCGTCTTCCGTGTTCGAAATATCCATTAAATATAGGGTCCCAAGATAGGGGACGTATACGGTATTAAACTGAGGAGAATCGATACCATACGGGTTAAAGCAACAGTTTTCCCAAATCCATTCCGGCTGTTGTCACCACCACACACGCTAGCCCAGGGGGCACTCCTCTGGCTCTTCCAGCAAAACCTCCTTCCCCCCACCTACAGGCTCTCTCTCCAAACAATTTTCCCAGGTAGGGGTTACGTATTGGATATTGTACTGATTTTTAATTGCCTTCTGCGATAGACAGGAATCGAACCCGGATCAACTACTTGGGAAGTAGCTATGCTCACCACTATACCACCAGCAGCCACAGCAACTGATAAGAACAGATACTAAACTTGATTTCAGCTGCAGTGCCAGCATGAGCAGTGGTGTCACCTGCAGGCGGTGATGGACCTTCGTTGCACCTAGTTGGGTGCTTCCCTAACATGTGGTGGGTATTTGCCTCGCCTTTTATTGGTCTGGGTGAGCACAATTGCCATTAGGGTAACCACCAGGCTGTTGCCTTAGAATTTGGGGTAATGGTGGGATTAAGCAGCCTCATAGGCATCCATGCATGCTGCCCCTGCTGTTTCCTGTCCATTTCCGTGGTGTTTCCATCATTTTCTGAGGTTTCCAGGTTTTCACCCAGCCTTCCCTAGGCAGAGCCTTGGTCCCCTGCAAAAATGCTCGAGTCTCCCATTGACTTCAATGGGGTTCGTTATTCGAAACGAGCACCCGAGCATCGGGAAAAGTTCGACATTTTAGTACTCGCTCATCTCTAATCATTACACATCTGTGGTCACAGTAAGTATCCCAGAGACCAGGCAAAGTGGTGTCCCTGCGTGGCATCACTGTGTATATAGCGATCCACTGCACTGTAAAGTCAAAAAGTAAGCAGGGGTGTGCTCTTGTCCATGTGAGAGTGCTTCCTGATGTAAAATTAACTGTAAGCCTGGAGTCTGTGAAGGAAGGGGTTCATTCACTTTTTTCATTAAAAAAAAAAGTTTAAAAAAATAATAAAAAATGATAAAAAGTGAAATAAAAAAATTAATAAAAGTTTTAGCTATAGTTCCTAGTTTTAGCAATAGTATAGCAGAGAATGTATGCACACATGCACACATTCCCCCACCCTTTTTTGTTCATAAAAAAATAAAATGAAAAAAAAAAAATATTTATTAGTTTTACCAATAGTATAGTGTACTTTGTGTGAGTAAAATATACAAACGTACTCACATTGTTTTTTCCCTAAAAATTTTGAAAGGTTTTGAAATCTAACAGAAAAAAAAAATTGAGATAGGAAAATTATTTCATTTTTTCATAATTTTCACAGTTTTCATTAAATATGATTTTTAAAGAGGTTTTCCAGGATTTTAATATTGATGACTTATCCTTAGGATAGGTCATCAATATCAGATCAGTGGGGGTCTGACAGCCAGCACCCCCCTCTCTAGTTAAAGAGAAGGCCACGCTTAGTGCTACTGCAGCCTTCCTGTCATTGTTTACCTGCTCGCCGTCGACATCACAGCGCTGAGCAGGTGTAATTACAAGCCGTCCTATTCACTTCAATGGAAAGGCTTGTTCTCTTACATTTGAATATGAAGGAGCCATCCCATTGAAGTGAATATGATCGCTTCTTGTAATTACACCTGCTATTATGTCAACGGCGAGCAGGTAAACAATGAAGGGAAGGCTACGCTCCCACGGAGCTCTGCCTTCTCTTCAACCAGCTAATTGGCAGGGGTGTCGAGTGTTGGACCCCCGCTAATCTGATATTGATGACCAATCCTGAGGATAGGTCATCAATATTAAAATATCGGAAAACCCCTCAGTGTATTATATCTGTCATTTAATGGCACAAAAGAAAGGTCTAAGCTGTTCCATGAAAAATAATATGAAATACATGTAACTTGGCTCAGAAATTAACCAGCTATTTACAGTTAGATAGACCCATTGCTAAGACTGAAAATTTGGCCCGGTAAACACTCCGGTAATAAAGTGGTTGAACACAGTATAGACAGTGACAAGTACTATTTAAAAAATCATCAAAAAAATCTTTAAAAATATGTTTACCATAAAGACATGATATAAACAAAAGGTCATTTTCTGACACCTTCCCTTTAATGTAGGTCGATCTACAGAAGTCTACATAGCATCATCAAATGGTATGTTGCACCTGGATGCATCGGATACGGTTTCTCACATTTGAGATTAACATCTAATTACTTTTAAAAAAACAACTTTTAAATGTCGCACAATATGCCAATCTTACTGCTATCTTTTCACTTCAGTGCACAGCAAAATTGTTCTAGTGAATTAACTTGAATCCATGGGTGCTCTTTGTAGAGTTAATAGGTGCATGCAGGTGCTGTGAAGCCTTCAAATGGCACGTGATTAGCTTATTATACACTCCAGAGATCTTGCCAGGAGCAATGGAGGATAATTCTATCTATTTAGATGTCGATGTTTAGCCAATCTTTGAGGTAAAATGAAGTAAAAAAAATAAAAAATAAAAAAAATAAAAAAATTACGATGAACTGTTGAGTGAAATCTATGAATGAGACAACTCCAGGAAATGGCAGATAAGCGTAATGCCCCTTTCACACGAGCGGGAGACTCGCATGTCTCCCGCAACGCATCTACAGGGCTGGATTCCGGCACTGACTGGGATCGCATATAATGCTATGCGATCCCTGTCAGTGCCGAGTCCAGCCCTGTAGATGCGTTGCGGGAGACATGCAAGTCTCCCGCTCGTGTGAAAGGGGCATAAGGAACCCAGAGTTGTATTAAGTAGGTGTTAGGCTGGTCTGAAAGCCAATCTATGAAGTATATATTCATCAGGAATAAACTATATCTAATGGATACTATTAGCTTCATTGCATATTCACAGCAAATGAGAGAAAACATAGAATTAAGCATTTCCACCATCTGTTAGCTGCAGACATCACTGGGATTTCCAGTTAATGAAAGTCATGCTAAAGTATGAAGTTGTCTTCTACAATTTTTTGGCCAGTAGAGTACATAGGCAATGCTTAGCGCTGCACGACTCCTATAATAGTGCTATTATTTTATATATATTTTGGAATAGAGATGAGCGAATCATTCAAAAAATTATTCGCCGAACATTCGCCGAACTTTTCCTAAAATTTGTATATTCGACGAATAGATTCGTTGTATTTGCGTACAGAATATACGTTATTATGTGCTATTAGAGAACATTCGCTCACTAATAACGAACGTTCATTTACAAAATGTACGCAGCTTCTTAGAAGACGTACGCATGAGCGTACAAATAGCTTACGAATCTCAGCGTACTATTGTCTAAGCGATTACGTAATACGCAGGCACGTACGAGGATAGGCCGCGGCGTGCACTCCTCAGAGGCAGAGCGAATATTCGAGACATATATATGCTAAAGTGCAAATACATTATTATAGGTATAATATAAAAAATTTAAATATCACCTACCTAGTATGCTCACGGACACGTTTAAGTCTCTTTTCTTCTGACGCTTGTCATAGAACTGGAGCAGAGTCCCAAACTCAGTCACAATTTGTAATCCACATAGGTAAAATTGTAATCCAAATGGGTAAAAAAAAAAGCAGCAAAGGTTCCTTAAAAAACCCTCTTTCAAGGGGCTCCCCAAATAACCTGAAAAGGGGGAAAAAGAGATGAGGCGCACGAATGCGCAACTTAATTTCCTGAGTTGCCTCGTCATCCTCCCGCGCTGGCGAAAGGGGCGGAACTACCAGGGAGGAGTCTGCATCGCTGAATTAAATTCGTACGCAACAGCGTATAGAGTAACTACCAGGGAAAAGTCTGCATCGCTGAATTGAATTCGTACGCGACAGCGTATAGAGTAACTAAATTATACATAGAGTAGCGTATAATTTATAGGACACACTACATAGCGAATGCATAATATTCGGATTCGCTTCGCAGCTGAAAAATCCCAAGATTCGATACGGCGAATAGATTCACTCATCTCTAATTTGGAACCTACAGCAGCATGTTAGTTAGGCCCCATTCAGACGACCGTGTTTCGACCGTGAAAGCCTGGCCTGTGCTGCCCAGAGGACGGGAGCGCACGGCGTCATTTTTCGCTATGACGCCGTGCGCTTCCTGAGGCCGCCGTATTAT
Organism: Rhinella marina; assembly: GCA_900303285.1. Classification (NCBI taxonomy): domain Eukaryota; kingdom Metazoa; phylum Chordata; class Amphibia; order Anura; family Bufonidae; genus Rhinella; species Rhinella marina. The sequence continues at coordinate 26,127 of ONZH01015042.1, read as the reverse complement.
AAAAATGAGTTTCTGTCTGTCTGTCTGTCTTTCCGTCTGTCTGCTCTCTATGCACGACCAAACTACTGGACCGATTTTCACCAAATTCGGCACACAGGTACATCAGGTGCCCGGGAAGGTTTTAGACCAGGTCTCATCTCTCTAGGACATAACGTTCCCGAGATATTCCCAAAATATGACCTGCATTAGCCAATATTAGCCTGACAGCATTGGTTTTAAACCCCAGCTGCCATTCTCTACACAGACACACACAGAGAAGGCAGGTTTCCATAACAACACAGCCAGGTAATTAGCAGCCAGCTGAGGATCTCAGGTAACAATCCAGTCATTTCTATTCAATGCTTTAAAGAGGCAGAGCGCTGTGGATGATACTGTTAAAGGGGTATTCCGGTTACCAGAAATATAACTTATGTTTTAGACTAATTTTAGACTATGACCGTTCAGTAGTAAATCTTCCACTGCTACCCATTGTGTGTCCTCATAAATTACCATGGCACCGACCTGTGATTCACACCACTCTCAAAAGAAGGACTTACAACATCTGCTCCAGGTTTCACTAAGCCACACCCCGACTCTGTCAGGCCACGCCCACTCCCCCCTCCGCAGTAAATTGGGATTGAAAAAATGAAGGTAAAAATAAACTTCTGTAAGCTGCAGGGGTGGGAGGGTGAGTTTCTCTCTACAATAACACACAGAGACATTAGATGAAATAGACTAATATTAGACTACTACCGTTCAGTAGTAATAAAAGATGTTTTCTTCCACTAAAAGGACTTAAAAGCAACCCCCCCCATGGTCCAGCTAAACCACGCCCCCGGTCAGGCCAGGCCCTCTCCCACTCCGCAGCCAATGGGGATTGAAAAAATGAAGGTAAAAATCAACTTCTGTCAGCTACAGGAATGGGTGGGAAGGAGACTTTCTCTCTGCAATAACACACACACAAACATTAAATGAAATAGATTAAATATACCCGTGTGAAGCAATGTTTTCTTCCACTGTTACCCACTGTGTTTCCTCAAATTACCATGGCATTGACCTATAATTCAGGCCACCCTGAAAAGAAGGACCTAAAAGCACCCCCCCCAAGGTCCCGGTAAACCACGCCCCCGACCCGGTCAGGTCATGCCCCCTTCCACTCCGCAGCCAATGGGGATTAAAAAAATGAAGGTAAAAATCAACTTCTGTCAGCTGCATTGACTTTCTCTCTGCAACGACACACAGAAACATTAAATGAAATAGATGAAATATACCCAGGCGAAGCCGGGTCTTTCTGCTAGTATATATATATATATATATATATATATATATATATATATATATATATCTTAATATTATAAAAATGAGTTTCTGTCTGTCTGTCTGTGCGCAACCAAACTACTGGACCGATTTTCACCAAGTTCGGCACGCAGGTAGATCAGGTGTCCGGGAAGGTTTTAGACCAGGTCTCAGCTCTCTAGGATGTACCGTTCCCGAGATATTCCCAAAATATGATCTCCATTAGCCAATATTAGTCTGGGAGCATTTCACTTCAAATTCCAACTGCCATTTTCTCCACATACATATTGGTTTCCATAACAACCAAGCCAGGTAATTAGCAGCCAGCTGAGGAGCTCAGCCATTTCTATTCACTGTTTTAAAGGGGCAGAATTCTGTGGATGACACTGTTAAAGGGGTATAGATAAAATATATTAAAGGGTTTCTGTCACCAGAAATAACCCTATTAAACCAAGTGTCATTTGCAATGAGCAAATGACACTTGATTCCAGTAATGTTACTATTATACTTCTCAGTAACGGCGTTTTGCTAAAAATAGCGATTTATAATATGCCTAATGACCTCCCCTAGGTGCAGTAGGCGTGAACCTGCACCTAGGAGAGGCCATAATAACGCCTCTTACCACGCCCCCGGTCGCGCTGATTGACAGGGCCGGGCAGCCAGCTCTTTCGGCTCCCGGCCCTGTACGAGCCCGAAATCCCGCGCCTGCGCAGTAATGAAGCCGGGACCCGGGCGGGCGCCGGCTCTCAATGCGCGCTGATCGCAATGCGCAGGCGCGGGATCAGCGCGCATTGAGAGCCGGCGCCCGCCCGGGTCCCGGCTTCATTACTGCGCAGGCGCGGGATTTCGGGCTCGTACAGGGCCGGGAGCCGAAAGAGCTGGCTGCCCGGCCCTGTCAATCAGCGCGACCGGGGGCGTGGTAAGAGGCGTTATTATGGCCTCTCCTAGGTGCAGGTTCACGCCTACTGCACCTAGGGGAGGTCATTAGCATATTATAAAATCGCTATTTTTAGCAAAACGCCGTTACTGAGAAGTATAATAGTAACATTACTGGAATCAAGTGTCATTTGCTCATTGCAAATGACACTTGGTTTAATAGGGTTATTTCTGGTGACAGAAACCCTTTAAATATACCTGTGTAAAGCGATGTTTTCTTCTACTGCTACACATTGCGTGTCCTCATAAATTACCATGGCATTAACCTGTAATTCACTCCACCCTCAAAAGAAGGACTTAAAACCCCCTCCCCAGGTCTCACTAAGTCACATCCCCGACTCGGTCAGACCACGCCCACTCCCACACTGCAGCCAACAGGGATTGAAAAAATAAAGGTAAAAATCAACTTCTGTCAGCTGCAGGGGTGGGAGGGAGGGTGACTTTCTCTCTGCAATGACACACAGAAACATTAAATGAAATAGATTAAATACACCCGTGCGAAGCAATGTTTTCTTCCACTGCTACCCATTGCGTGTCCTCATAAATTACCATGGTATCGACCTGTAATTCACGCCACCCTGAAAAGAAGGACTTAAAACCCCTGCCCCAGGTGTCGCTAAACCACGCCCCTGACTTGGTCAGGTCACGCCCCCTCCCACTCCGCAGCCAACGGGGATTGAAAAATGAAGGTAAAAATCAGCTTCAGGGGTGGGAGGGTGAATTTCTCTCTGCAACAACACACAGAAACATTAGATGAAATAGACTAATTTTAGACTACGACCGTTCAGTAGTAATAAAAAATGTTTTCTTCCACTGCTACCCATTGCGTGTCCTTATAAATTACCATGGTATCGAACTTTAATTCAGGCCACTCTCAAAAGAAGGACTTAAAAGCAACCCCCCCAAGGTCCCGCTAAACCACTCCCCCGGTCAGGTCACGCCCCCTCCCACTTCGCAGCCAACGGATTGAAGGTAAAATTCAATTTCTTTCAGCTGCAGGGGTGGGAGGGAGGGTGACTATCTCTCTGCAATGACACACACAAACATTAAATGAAAAAGATTAAATATACCCATGCAAAGCGATGTTTTCTTCCACTGCTACCCACTGTGTTTCCTCATAAATTACCATGGCATTGACCTGTAATTCAGGCCACCCTCAAAAGAAGGACATAAAAGCACACCCCCAACCACCCAAGGTCCCACTATACTACGCCCCCAACCCGGTCAGGTCATGCCCCCTCCCACTCCGCAGTCAATGGGGATTGAAAAAATGAAGGTAAAAATCAACTTCTGTCAGCTGCATTGACTTTCTCTCTGCAACGACACACAGAAACATTAAATGAAATAGATGAAATATACCCAGGTGAAGCCGGGTCCTTCTGTTAGTTCTGCACAGTACCACTTCTGCTGTTCTGTATACTGGTTGTAATTCTCAGTATCTGCTCTTATTCTGTATATATGGACATTTCACAGTACCACTTCTGCTGTTCTGTATACTGGGCATAATTCTCAGTATCTGCTCTTATTCTGTATATATGAAAACAACACAGCATGGATACCAACAGTCCGTAAATTTACAGACAGTCCACCAAAAGCAATTGTTTTTTCTGCCCACCCTAAAGTATTCAAGAAAAAAAGCTCTGTCTTTGATTTGATGGAGCACTCTATTCATTGGGGGCCCCAAACTAATGAGAGGCCCTCCTCTACCACATAGTAGAGGGCATTTAGTAAATCTGGCCATACATTTGAGATAATGATCATTGAGTCCAATGGGATTGTTCAAACGATCCCACCAACTAAACTGCCCAACCAGGGAGTCAATTTTTTTTAAAATAAAAACAGATTCCCTGGTGCTTTAATGACAAGTGATCGGCTCAATTCAGCTGATCATGCCATCAATATGCAGTTTTGGCTGATGAACAGCCAATGTTTTCCAACCGTCAGAGATGGCGAATGCTCATTCGAGCTACGTTTTCAAATAGCAGTTGACCGGAATGGCCGAAATGGGCCATTCAGGCTGACTTTAATCTTATGTGCATGGCCACCTTAAGACTTGTATATTGCTTTGGAGCAAACCATGAGAAATTTTCAGTGCAGTAGGCACCATTCTGTAGCATACTCAGTGGCGTAACTACAACTAACTGGGCCCCACAGCAAATTTTTGAATGGGGCCCCCTCAGAAACTTCTTCGCAACCCACAACTCACATGCAACCCTCACTCTTGTGACTAGTCAAGATTGAGCTCTCCCAGACAAGGCCTGACAGCCGCTCCATCCGTTTCCTATAGTGTCACTGTATATAATGTCATTGTATAATACTGTTGAGGGGGCTTGACAAAAAAATCAATTAGTCTCCCTCCTGAGGGGGCCCCTTGTGGGTCTGGGCCCCAAAGCAGCTGCTTCCCCTGCTTCCCCTATTGCTACGCCCCTGAGCATACTTGTCGGTAGAAGGGAGGAGAGTGTAGATATGCCCATTTCACGACCCCCCTTCCCCTCAAATTTGTGTATACCCCCTCCCCTTTTATGATGTGTCCTTCACACTCTGTGCTGGGGAATTAGCAAAGTCACTGGGATTTCGGTACATTTTCTCTTTTTCCGGGAGCGTCCAGTAGAGTTGGCAAGTTTGTACAATAGAAATTTGCTTCCAGATCTCTTCAGCTTCTTGGTGTACCAACACATCCACACCCTATATACTAAGACAAACTACTTTTAGGTCCACACACTATGCCCTTAATATAATAGCAACATCCTCTGTGTCTCTGAATGTCACATGCTATTCTTTCTGAAAATAAAACAACTACTAACTGTACCTACCTACTCACCAACACTCTGTACATGTATAGTTTAATTCCTACCCTACAGTATATGTGGTCATATGCATGGACAGTGAATCCAGCCTAACTTTACTGTTAGGCTGGGTTCACAAGAGTGCTGTCACATTCAGTTGTTCTGTTACATTATAAGAGCAGAACAGTGAAAATAACTGTTGGATTAGGCACATAAGTAAAACAAACCAAGCTAAACAGACTCTATTGACTACAATAGGGTCAACTCAGTTTCCATTTGGGATGCTGATTTTTTACCAGACAAAAAAAAGCCCTGCATACAGGACTTTTTTTGTCAGTTTTTTTTAACAGAATCTGTGACAGAGGCCCAAACTGAGCCTTTGACTGAGATGTGAATAGATAACGTCAGAAGAAAATATAGTATAAGATCCAGTTTTATCGCACAAATAAATAATTTACCAGAATTAACCTCAGTACAAAGCAGAACCAAGCTCATAAGTCAAATTCAGCGCCAGAAGTTCATATCATAAATACAGGACCAGAATTAACCTCAGTACATAAATATGTTATGGCTGACATCCATTGCAAATGGTACAATAGACCCCCGGAGTAGAGATGAGCGAAGCGATTCGTCGATTCGTTGATTCGTATCAAATCTTTGAAATTTTCAGCTGCGAAGCGAATCCGAATATTAGGTGATTCACTTCACACGCATTCGCTATGTACTTAAATAAAATACTATAAATTGTATGCTAATACTACGTATAAGATACTCTGTATGCTGTTGCGCATGAATACAATTAATTAGCGTACTTTTACTGTTAGTTCGTTATTCGTGTGCAAAAGCCCGGGGAAAAAACGGTCACCTGACCTAGTGGGCAGGGCTTGCTCTGATTGGCTCAGGCTCGGTAAGCCTGTGACGCATCACTTCTGCTGCGACTGCTGAGACGAGCAGAAGCACTCTGTGTGACGTTCTGAGACACTGAGACCTGTTGTTGCTAAAAATGGGGTGCAATTGTTCAGGGAATCCATATTACACATCAGGGATACTGCAGGGCAAGTGCAGGGCCAGTGCAGGGCTAGTAATTAATCAGGCAGGGAGAGAGAGAGAGAGAGAGAGAGAGAGAGAGAGAGAAAGAGACAGGGAGAGAGCCAGGGACAAAGACAAATACCAGCTGCAGGGCCACAGAGTCAACTGAAAAATGTCTGGAATGGATAAGCAAAAGGGGTCCAGTTCCAGCCAGACCTCGAGCTCTAAAAAAAGGGAGAAGGTGGCACAGGGCAGCAGTGCCAAAGGACCTGTAGCTGGAGCTTCTACTTCTGTAATTCGTAATAGTTGGCCACTGTTCCACCAGGCTAACCCACCAAGGTGCAAAATTGTAGTGGAGGAGAAAGTGGATGAGGTAGTGGAGTGGATGGCATGCTCATCTCAGTCTCAGTCGGATGATCTGTCATCTGCTGATACAGTATCCATATGTAGCCAGGGGTCAGACTCGTCCTGCTCCACCATTCCGCTCCAGCAAAGTCCGTCATTTTGTGCCACCTCTCGGGCTTTAGTGCTCCCTCCTAGTGGTGTCCCTTCTGCAATTCATAAAATAAAAGGCCACTAAACCCCTCTGCATAATATGGCGGTTATAGAGGACAGCCTCCCTGAGGATTTCTTAGAGGGCAGAGTTTGGACTGTCCGGAATTAGAGGTTGTTGGAGAACAGCCTAATTTGTAGTCAGAAAAAAGTGTGGAGCAGTCTGATGATGAATCTGATGAGGCGGATCAGGCTGGTGAGGAGGGTTTGATTTCCGAGGAGGAGGATGGTAGTAGTAGTAGTAGTGGCAGCAATAGAGGGCAGAGGCGAGTTAGGCCCAGAGCCAGTCCTTCATTGAGAACTAGCGATACCCCAAGTATAGTGGGGCCGGCACCAGGGTGTAAGCGTGCAAGGGCTACAACAAGCTTGGCCAGCTGTGGAGGGTGCACTTCAGGTGTATGGAAGTATTTTACCACTCTGCAGGGGACAGCAGTATGGCCACGTGTAATTTGTGTAAACAGAAATTGAGCCGTGGGAAAGCCACAAATATCGGAACCACTGCTCTGTGGAACCATCTGAAGCGGCGTCATGCCGGCAATTTAGAGCAGCCCATTAATACTGAAGAGCTGGTTACTTCTCAGGCAGGCCGCATCCAGGGCCGTAGCTCAGCCCGCATCTAGGGGTGTAACTAGTACATACACCTCATCGCTTACTGCGTGCATGTCTCCACCTCCTCTTAATCGGCAGCCGTCCATTGCAGAATGCATGGCCAGGAAGCAGTTTTACGCCACAAGTAATCCGACAGTGCGCAAACTGAATGGTCACCTGACAAAGTTGCTAGCTGTGCAGTCTCTGCTGTACCAGATGGTTGACTTCCCAGCTTTTAGGGAGCTAATGGCTTGCGCTCAGCCACGCTGGCAGGTCCCTAGCCGGCATTTCTTCTCCATAAAAGCTATCAACGCCCTTTACTCCCATGTGGCTGACAATATAGGACTCTCACTGCAGCTGTCTCTCTGCAGCACCGCGCATGTCACGGTGGACACCTGGAGCAGTGCTTATGGCCAGGGGCAATACATGTCCTTTACTGCCCACTGGCTGAATGTATTTAGTGGCAACGAGTCAGGAACTGCCCAGCAAGCGGGCCAATTGCTGTTGGCACCTCCACGCGCTTTCCAGACAGAATTGCAGCAGACCACCCAACAACTATCCGCTTCCACCTTCACGGGCAGTCCGTCTGCTGGAGCGTCAGGGCAGAGAGTTAACCCCCTCCTTCCTATCACATGTGCCAGGTGAAACGCTGCCATGCAGTGTTAGACTTAGTTTGTCTTGGCAGTATCAGCCACACAGGCCATCGCTTGCTGCATTACATGAAGCAGCAAATAGCGCACTGGCTGTCTCCATGTCAGCTGGAAGTGGGCAAGGTAGTGAGTGACAATGGGACAAATATAGTGGCAGCACTCACGTATGCTCCCTGTATGGCACATGTCCTAAATCTAGTGGTGCAGAGATTTCTCAAAACATTCACTGGCCTGTGCACAGTGCTGGCAATATTATAATGTACCATAACTGTTAATAAAACAAGTACAACAAACAGACATGGTTGAGCAATGACAATTAGCAGCATACATGTGCAAGGCATCTAGTGTAAAACCAACAAGGAAGCTAAGCACAAGGCACATACTGAGAGCACATCCCAGACCAAATCCTCTTTCTCTGAAGTACCCCTTATAGGAAAATATTATCCTTGGGACAGAGCAGGAGTGATCATAAAAGTCAATAAGAAAGAAACCTTGGCCCAGCAAACTCATAGAATTCCCTCAGGTAGTGGAGTTGCGTACTCACTAGATAGTGATGGCCACAGGAGCCATTTATTCAGTATGTTAATTCTTGCTTTCATGTTATGAGCAAAGACCACCTCATACTTGAAATAATTATGGACCAGGTGTATTACCTCCTCTTTTGGTGGGGAAGTAGCTAACTTCCAGCGCCTGGCTATGACTTTACGCACCGCAGTGAGAATGTGTGCAAATACCCATCTGACCGCACTTGGGATTTCTGCTAAACCCACTCCCAAAATACATAATTCCGGAGTGATTTGGAACTGCATATCAGTAACGCGAGCTATGATGGTGGTTATATCCTTCCAAAAAGGGATAACAGAGCGGCAGAACCACCACATGTGGGAAGGAGTACCTAATTCTCCACAACCTCTCCAGCACATAGGGGAATAGTCTGGGACAAAATGTCCTACCCTATTTGGGGTCAAGTACCACCGAAGTTGTATTTTTCTACTTTGTTCAGTGTGATTAATACATTTTGTACATTTTAATGACCAGTAAAAAGTGCTCCTCCAGGTGTCAATGGAGAACTCCTTCCCTAACTCTCCCTCCCACTTGAGCATATATGGAAGTTTTGCTCTGGAATCTTTTGAAATTAGAGCAGAGTACCAACAAGAAACAGTGGATCTCATCGTGCGCACTTTTCCAAACAACCCAGAAAGTGGAGAAGACAAAGTGGAGGAAGATGAAGTTTTTCTCCCCGCCAGAAAGTGCCGGATCTGCAAAAATTGGTAAAATAGGACATTCGGCAGATTAAACTTAGAATGCAACGTTACAAAATCCACTATTATCTTGTTGTCATATAAGCAGCTTAAGGTGGTAATACCACACTCCAACCATTTAGAGAGGGAGAGTGAGGGAATGTGTAGCTCTAATACAGTTAACGGAAAGGATTCAATATCCATGCATATTTGAGTACTCGTCTTGAGAAACTTAGCCCAGGTGGATACAGCTGTTTGCATAGTATATAAATGTAAGACTGGATTATAATTTCCCAAACTACATGCTGCCACCAGCGCTTTCAGTAAACCCCTTCTAGCATGGTGTTCTTCAATTTGTAACTAGCGTTGCGGGGATGAGGGAGACCACCACTCAGTCATTTGGTCCAAAAGGTTAGCTAATTAGTAACTATGCAAGTCCGGGACCCCCAGCCCACCTAATCTCAATGGAGGGAATAATGCCTTCTTGGACACCCTGGGTTTAGAACCTTGCCATATAAAACGCAACATATCCTCCTGCATGTGGTCAATTAGATTCTTTGGAATGTGCAGGGGGATGCAGCGGAACATATATAATATCTTAGGCAGAACCAACATTTTGACTGAGTTAATTCTGGCTATCCAAGACAGTTTACATTGGGAGAGTTTAGAATAGTCTTTTTGTAACTGAGCACGGAGGATATTAAAGTTGTGGGTTACTAGATTTTTAACAGATCGTGTGAGTTTTATTCCTAAGTATGGTACGGAGGTCTCTGCGATATTAAATCGAAAACGCTGTTTAAAGAGGACCTTTCATGTTTTGAGTTACTTTAGTTAAATACCTTTATTGTTAGGGCAACCCCCGCTGCTTCTGACACTGGGTTCAGTTTTTCAAAATATCGCTCCTGCGCCCCGCTCTGCCCCCCTGTATTTCTCCCGCTCAGTATGCTAATACTGAGCATCAGAACAGGGAGGAGGAGACGCCCGGAAAAAAAACTCCTTGGCTGTGACGCTCTCCAATGTGATTGGATCGCAGCACAGCCAGGGAGAAGGAGACGCCAATTGAGAAACCCGGGCGTCTCCTTCTCCCTGTTCCGATGCTCAGTATTAGCATACTGAGCGGGAGAAATACAGGGGGGCAGAGCAGGGAGCAGGGGCGATATTTTGAAAAACTGAACCCCGTGTCTGAAGCAGGGGGGGTTGCCCTAACAATAAAGGTATTTAACTAAAGTAACTCAAACACATGAAAGGTCCTCTTTAAGAGTCTGACATATAGTGACCAGAACATTAATTTTGAGGACATTGGTAGTAACATTAAGCTTGTAGTATGACACAGCTGTATAGGAATGTAAGATCTTCATAGCCGCTTCCAGAGACTCAACTGGGTTTGTCAGTGTGTGGATTACGTCATCAGCGTACAATCCTATTATGTGAGATAACTCACCCACCTGAATCCTCGCAAGCTCAGGACACGAACGGAACATTTCCGCCAGCGGTTCCATAACCATGGCAAAAATTAAGGGCGACAAGGGGCACCCCTGCCTTGTACCATTCGTAATTTTGAAGGCTTTGGATAGGAAACCTGAAGCTAAAACCCTAGCTGAGGGACAGGAGTAAAGGGCTTTTACTGCTGACAGGATGTTACCACCAAATCCAAATTTCCGCAAAATCTGATCCAGGAACCCCCAAAGCACCCTGTCAAACGCTTTTTCAGCATCTAAAGAGATGAAAAGGGTAGGGGTCCTGGATCTCTCGGCTAGTTGGATTAGATTCATCATCCGTCTAGTACCGTCCCTGCATTGCTTATGAGGTACAAACCCTACTTGATCTGGGGCAATTAAGGACGGGAGGAAGGCATTTATGCGAGTGGCCAATATTTTAGCAAATATTTTGAGATCTGCATTGCGCAATGAAATTGGCCTGACATTCTGTGGAGACGTAGGAGGTTTCCCTGGTTTGGGCAGGGTAACAATGGTAGCTAATAACATATCAGGGGGGTTATCACCTGTGGACATAAACAAATTAAAAAGTCTTACCATATAAGGAAGAAGTGTAGCATGAAATGTTTTATAGTATTCGGCAGAGAAGCCATCAGGGCCTGGGGCTTTATTAACGGGGGAAGCCTTAATGGTATGTAAGATCTCATTAGATGTGATTGGACTATTTAGTGACTCTAGAGCTTCAGGATTTAAAGCGGGCAGTGATAATGTGTCAAGAAAGGAGAATCTCACTGAGGCAGATGGCTGGGGAATAGTGGCATCTAGCTGTAAGTTATACAAGTTTGAATAGTATGATGCAAAAGCATTTTGTTGTGGATGTGTATATGTGGAGCTCTTATATGTCAAACTCACAATTCTGGCTTCCGCTTTTTTCCTATTGACCCTACGCGCTAACATGGCTCCAGCCTTATCCCCTAGGTGGTAAAAATGAGAATTGAGTCATCTGGAATTACGCTCATGAGAGTACAATAACAAAGAACTCAATTCTTGTCTGCATTGACGAAGCTTCTCTAAGGAAGCAGTAGATGGGCTGTGCTTATGGTAGGATTCAGTGGACCTAAGTTGTACCAACGCCTTTCTCATATCCTCGTCTCTGGCTTTTTTGAGGCGCGCTGCCGACTGAAGCAATATTCCTCTCATATATGCCTTGTGCGTGAGCCATAATGTGTCAAGAGACACATAGGAGGTATCATTAATACGGAAAAACTCTGATAGTGTACAAGTGTAATCCTCCACTTGCTTTGCACATTTAAGGAGGTATGAGTTCAACCTCCATAAAGATGGAGGTGGAATAGGTATGCCATCATCTACTACCATGCTTACTGGGGCATGATCTGACCAATCCGCGCTCCAAATGTCCGACCTGGTCACCCTGTGGAGTAAGTTACGAGAGACCAGAAAATAATCTATTCTTTACTGCGACAAATGTGCCAATGAGATGAACGTAAAGTCCCTCTCAGTGCCATGCTGGTATCTCCACATGTCATGGTAAGGCGATTCGTACAAGGTTTGGCGCAGATCTGGGCTATGTGTACAATGAGCTGATTTATAATCCAGCTCTGTGTCCACTGGAATATTACAGTCTCAACCTATAATAACTTCTCTTATAGCCTCCTTATGGACTTTGGTAAATAGGCGCTTACAGAATGCTACCTGACGGACATTAGGAGCGTACAGTGTGACCAGAGAATACGGATGCCCAGAGGCGTAGCTAGAGGTTCAGCACAGGGGGGGGGGAACATACTTGAGTGGGCCCCCCCACTTAGTGGCTTCCCAAACGCACGTTTCCAACTTCACAGGCACATACTACTAGTTAAGGTTATAATATTGTATTAGAAAGATGACTGTATAAACTGCTAAATCATCTATGCTGTTAAGTACAGTACAATAGACTTTCTACATACCCTACTCTAAATAATCTACCATATAATGCAGTAAGATATAGGAGTAATAGGAGTAAAAAACAAGGGGACTCAAATGTTAAAGGAAACCTGTCCCCATCAGACCTCAGATCAGCGTACTGTGCCCCCATTAGACCTCAGATCAGCGTATTGTGCCCCATCAGACCTCAGATCAGCAGAATGTGCCCCCATCAGACCTAACATCAGCCTACTGTGCCCCATCAGACCCCAGATCAGCCTACTGTTCCCCCATCAGACCTCAGATCAGCCTACTGTTCCCCCATCAGACCTCAGATCAGCCTACTGTGCCCCCATCAGACCTCAGATCAGCCTATTGTGCCCCCATCAGATTTCAGATCAGCGTATTGTGCCCCATAAGACCCCAGATCAGCGTATTCTGCCCCCATCAGACCTCACATCAGCCTACTGTGCCCCATCAGACCTCAGATCAGCATATTGTGCCCCATCAGACCTCAGATCAGCGTATTGTGCCCCATCAGACCTCAGATCAGCGTATTGTGCCCCCATCAGACCTCAGATCAGCGTATTGTGCCCCATCAGACCTCAGATCAGCATATTGTACCCCCATCAGACCTCAGATCAGCAGAATGTGCCCCCATTAGTCCTCACATCAGCCTACTTTGCCCCCATCAGACCTCAGATCAGCGTATTGTGCCCCCATCAGACCTCAGATCAGCAGAATGTGCATCCATCAGACCTCACATCAGCCTACTGAGCCCCATTAGACCTCAGATCAGCGTATTGTGCCCCATCAGACCTCAGATCAGCGTATTGTACCCCCATGAGACCTCAGATCAGCAGAATGTGCCCCCATTAGTCCTCACATCACCCAACTGTGCCCCCATCAGACCTCAGATCAGTGTATTGTGCCTCCATCAGACCTCAGATTAGCGTATTGTGCCCCCATCAGACCTCAGATCAGCGTATTGTGCCCACATCAGACCTCAGATCAGCAGAATGTGCCCCCATCAGACCTCAGATCAGCATATTGTGCCCCATCAGACCTCAGATCAGTGTATTGTGCCCCGATCAGACCTCAGACCAGCGTATTGTGCCCCCATCAGACCTCACATCAGCCTACTGTGCCCCATCAGACCTCAGATCAGCATATTGTATCCTCATCAGACTTCAGATCAGCAGAATGTGCCCACATTAGTCCTCACATCACCCTACTGTGCCCACATTAGTCCTCACATCACCCTACTGTGCCCCCATGAGACCTCAGATCAGCGTATTGTGCCTCCATAAGACCTCAGATCAGCGTATTCTGCCCCCATCAGACCTCAGATCAGCGTATTGTGCCCCCATCAGACCTCAGATCAGCAGAATGTGTCTCCATCAGACCTCACATCAGCCTACTGTGCCCCATCAGACCTCAGATCAGCGTATTGTGCCCCAGCAGACCTCAGATCAGCGTATTGTACTCCTAACAGACCTCAGATCAGCAGAATGTGCCCAAATCAGTCCTCACATCACCCTACTGTGCCCCCATCAAACCTCAGATCAGCGTACTGTGCCTCCATCAGACCTCACATCAGCGTATTGTGCGCCCATCAGACCTCAGATCAGCGTATTGTGCCCCCACCAGACCTCAGATCAGCGTATTGTGCCCCCACCAGACCTCAGATCAGCGTATTGTGCCCTAATCAGACCTCAGATCAGCGTATCGTGCACCCATCAGACCTCAGATCACCGTATCGTGCCCCCATCAGACCTGACATCACCCTACTGTGCCCCATCAGACCTCAGATCAGCGTATTGTGCCCCCATCAGACCTCAGATCAGCGTATTGTGCCCCATCAGACCTCAGATCAGTGTATTGTGCCCCCATCAGACCTCAGATCAGCGTATTGTGCCCCATCAGACCTCAGATCAGTGTATTGTGCCCTCGTAAGACCTCAGATCAGCGTATTGTGTCTCCATCAGACCTCACATCAGCCTACTATTCCCCATCAGACCTCAGATCTGCGTATTGTGCCCCATCAGATCTCAGATCAGCGTATTGTACCCCCATCAGACCTCAGATCAGCAGAATGTGCCCCCCATCAGTCCTCACATCACCCTACTGTGCCCCCATCAGACCTCAGATCAGCATATTGTGCCTCCATCAGACCTCAGATCAGCGTATTGTGCCCCCATCAGACCTCAGATCAGCATATTGTGCCCCCATCAGACCTCAGATCAGCGTATTGTGCCCTAATCAGACCTCACATCACCCTACTGTGCCCCCATCAGACCTCAGATCAGCGTATTGTGCCCCCATCAGACTTCAGATCAGCGTATTGTGCCCCCATCAGACCTCAGATCAGCAGAATGTGCATCCATCAGACCTCACATCAGCCTACTGTGCCCCATTAGACCTCAGATCAGCGTATTGTGCCCCATCAGACCTCAGATCAGCGTATTGTACCCCCATGAGACCTCAGATCAGCAGAATGTGCCCCCATTAGTCCTCACATCACCCTACTGTGCCCCCATCAGACCTCAGATCAGCGTATTGTGCCTCCATCAGACCTCAGATTAGCGTATTGTGCCCCCATCAGACCTCAGATCAGAGTATTGTACCCACATCAGACCTCAGATCAGCAGAATGTGCCCCCATCAGATCTCAGATCAGCGTATTGTGCCCCATCAGACCTCAGATCAGTGTATTGTGCCCCCATCAGACCTCAGACCAGCGTATTGTGCCCCCATCAGACCTCACATCAGCCTACTGTGCCCCATCAGACCTCAAATCAGCATATTGTATCCTCATCAGACCTCAGATCAGCAGAATGTGCCCACATTATTCCTCACATTACCCTACTGTGCCCCCATTAGACCTCAGATCAGCGTTTTTGGCGCCTATAAACACAGCCAATCACAAGCCAGGAGACTCTACGGTACACCCAGCATCACGTGGGGCCCTTACATGTCTATAGCAGGGGTTGGCTGGCCTGATCAGGTGACCCTGGAATAGACTAGTGACTGGCCGCGGTGCTAGGCATAGATGCCGCCTGGATGTCGTTAGGGATAGAGCTGCTGCGTTTCAGGGAGACTGTTAGGGCCTGCATTTAGTTCTCTGTTAGGCAGGAATCACCCACAAAGAACCCAACAGCCCACATCAGACCTCAGATCAGCAGAATGTGCCCCCATCAGACCTCAGATCAGCGTATTGTGCCCCATCAGACCTCAGACCAGCGTATTGTTCCCCCATCAGACCTCACATCAGCCTACTGTGCCCCATCAGACCTCAGATCAGCATATTGTATCTTCATCAGACCTCAGATCAGCAGAATGTGCCCACATTAGTCCTCACATCACCCTACTGTGCCCCCATCAGACTTCAGATCAGCGTATTGTGCCCCCATCAGACCTCAGATCAGAAGAATGTGTCTCCATCAGACCTCACATCAGCCTACTGTGCCCCATCAGACCTCAGATCAGCGTATTGTGCCCCCATCAGAGCTCAGATCATCGTATTGTTACCCCATCAGACCTCAGATCAGCAGAATGTGCCCCCAATCAGTCCTCACATCACCCTACTGTGCCCCCATCAGACCTCAGATCAGCATATTGTGCCTCCATCAGACCTCAGATCATCGTATTGTTGCCCCCATCAGACCTCAGATCAGCGTACTGTGCCTCCATCAGACCTCAAATAATCGTATTGTGCGCCCATCAGACCTCAGATCAGCGTATTGTGCCCTCATCAGACCTCAGATCAGCGTATTGTGCCCTAATCAGACCTCACATCACCCTACTGTGCCCTCATCAGACCTCAAATCAGCGTATCGTGCCCCCATCAGACCTGACATCACCCTACTGTGCCCCATCAGACCTCAGATCAGCGTACTGTGCCCCATCAGACCTCAGATCAGTGTATTGTGCCCCCGTAAGACCTCAGATCAGCGTATTGTGTCTCCATCAGACCTCACATCAGCCTACTATGCCCCATCAGACCTCAGATCTGCGTATTGTGCCCCATCAGATCTGAGATCAGTGTATTGTACCCCCATCAGACCTCAGATCAGCAGAATGTGCCCCCAATCAGTCCTCACATCACCCTACTGTGCCCCCATCAGACCTCAGATCAGCATATTGTGCCTCCATCAGACTCAGATCATCGTATTGTGCCCCCATCAGACCTCAGATCAGCGTACTGTGCCTCCATCAGACCTCACATAATCGTATTGTGCGCCCATCAGACCTCAGATCAGCGTATTGTGCCCCCATCAGACCTCAGATCAGCGTATTGTGCCCTAATCAGACCTCACATCACCCTACTGTGCCCTCATCAGACCTCAAATCAGCGTATCGTGCCCCCATCAGACCTGACATCACCCTACTGTGCCCCATCAGACCTCAGATCAGCGTATTGTGCCCCCATCAGACCTCAGATCAGCGTACTGTGCCCCATCAGACCTCAGATCAGTGTATTGTGCCCCCGTAAGACCTCAGATCAGCGTATTGTGTCTCCATCAGACCTCAAATCAGCCTACTATGCCCCATCAGACCTCAGATCTGCGTATTGTGCCCCATCAGATCTGAGATCAGTGTATTGTACCCCCATTCAGACCTCAGATCAGCAGAATGTGCCCCCCATCAGTCCTCAAATCACCCTACTGTGCCCCCATCAGACCTCAGATCAGCATATTGTGCCTCCATCAGACCTCAGATCAGCGTATTGTGCCCCCATCAGACCTCAGATCAGCGTATTGTGCCCCCATCAGACCTCAGATCAGCGTATTGTGCCCTAATCAGAACTCACATCACCCTACTGTGCCCCCATCAGACCTCAGATCAGCGTATTGTGCCTCCATCAGACCTCATATTAGCGTATTGTGCCCCCATCAGACCTCAGATCAGCAGAATGTGCCCCCATCAGACCTCAGATCAGCGTATTGTGCCCCATCAGTCTTCAGATCAGTGTATTGTGCCCCGATCAGACCTCAGACCAGCGTATTGTGCCCCCATCAGACCTCACATCAGCCTACTGTGCCCCATCAGACCTCACATCAGCATATTGTATCCTCATCAGACCTCAGATCAGCAGAATGTGCCCACATTAGTCCTCACATCACCCTACTGTGCCCCCATTAGACCTCAGATCAGCGTATTGTGCCTCCATCAGACCTCAGATCAGCGTATTGTGCCCCATCAGACCTCAGATCAGTGTATTGTGCCCCCATCAGACCTCAGATCAGCAGAATGTGTCTCCATCAGACCTCACGTCAGCCTACTGTGCCCATCAGACCTCAGATCAGCGTATTGTGCCCTAATCAGACCTCACATCACCCTACTGTGGCCCCATTAGACCTCAGATCAGCGTATCGTGCCCCCATCAGACCTGACATCACCCTACTGTGCCCCATCAGACCTCAGATCAGCGTATTGTGCCCCCATCAGACCTCAGACCAGCGTATTGTGCCCCATCAGACTTCAGATCAGTGTATTGTGCCCCCGTAAGACCTCAGATCAGCGTATTGTGTCTCCATCAGACCTCACATCAGCCTACCATGCCCCATCAGACCTCAGATCTGCGTATTGTGCCCCATCAGATCTCAGATCAGCGTATTGTACCCCCATCAGACCTCAGATCAGCAGAATGTGCCCCCCATCAGTCCTCACATCACCCTACTGTGCCCCCATCAGACCTCAGATCAGCATATTGTGCCTCCATCAGACCTCAGATCAGCGTATTGTGCCCCATCAGACCTCAGATCAGCCGTATTGTGCCCCCATCAGACCTCAGATCAGCGTATTGTGCCCTAATCAGACCTCACAATACCCTACTGTGCCCCCATCAGACCTCAGATCAGCGTATTGTGCCCCCATCAGACCTCAGATCAGAGTATTGTGCACCCATCAGACCTCAGATCAGCGTATTGTGCCCCCATCAGACCTCAGATCAGCAGAATGTGCATCCATCAGACCTCACATTAGCCTACTGTGCCCCATTAGACCTCAGATCAGCGTATTGTGCCCCATCAGACCTCAGATCAGCGTATTGTACCCCCATGAGACCTCAGATCAGCAGAATGTGCCCCCATTAGTCCCACATCACCCTACTGTGCCCCCATCAGACCTCAGATCAGCGTTATTGTGCCTCCATCAGACCTCAGATTAGCGTATTGTGCCCCCATCAGACCTCAGATCATCGTATTGTGCCGCTCAGACCTCAGATCAGTGTATTGTGCCCCCATCAGACCTCAGACCAGCGTATTGGTCCCCCATCAGACCTCACATCAGCCTAAGTTGCCCTATCAGACCTCAGATCAGCATATTGTATCCTCATCAGACCTCAGATCAGCAGAATGTGCCCCACATTAGTCCTCACATCACCCTACTGTGCCCGCATTAGACCTCAGATCAGGCGTATTGTGCCTCCATCAGACCTCAGATCAGCGTATTGCGCCCCCATCAGACCTCAGATGAGGCATATTGTGCCCCCATCAGACCTCAGATCAGCAGAATGTGTCTCCAATCAGAGCTCACATCAGCCCTACTGTGCCCCATCAGACCTCAGATCAGCGTATTGTGCCCCATCAGACCTCAGATCATCGTATTGTACCCCCATCAGACCTCAGATCAGCAGAATGTGCCCCCAATCAGTCCTCACATCACCCTACTGTGCCCCCATCAGACCTCAGATCAGCGTACTGTGCCTCCATTCAGACCTCACATCAGCGTTATTGTGCGCCCATCAGACCTCAGATCATCGTATTGTACCCCCCATCAGACCTCAGATCAGCAGAATGTGCCCCCAATCAGTCCTCACATCACCCTACTGTGCCCCCATCAGACCTCAGATCAGCGTACTGTGCCTCCATCAGACCTCACATCAGCACTATTGTGCGCCCATTCAGACCTCAGATCAGCGTATTGTGCCCCCATCAGACTTCAGATCAGCGTATTGTCGCCTAATCAGACCTCAACATCACCCTACTGTGCCCCCATCAGACCTCAGATCAGCGTATCGTGCCCCCATCAGACCTGACATCACCCTACTGTGCCCCATCAGACCTCAGATCAGCGATTTGTGCCCCCATCAGACCTCAGATCAGCGTATTGTGCCCCATCAGACCTCAGATCAGTGTATTGTGCCCCCGGTCATAAGACCTCAGATCAGCGTATTGTGTCTCCATCAGACCTCACATCAGCCTACTATGCCCCATCAGACCTCGAATCTGCGTATTGTGCCCCATCAGATCTCAGATCAGCATATTGTACCCCCATCAGACCTCAGATTCGCAGAATGTGCCCCCCATCAGTCCTCACATCACCCTACTGTGCCCCATACAGACCTCAGATTCAGCATATTGTGCCTCCATCAGACCTCAGATCAGCCATATTGTGCCCCCATCAGACCTCAGATCAGCGTATTGTGCCCCCATCAGACCTCAGATTCAGCGTATTGTGCCCTAATCAGACCTCACATCACCCCTACTGTGCCCCCATTCAGTCCTCTCATCACCCTACTGTGCCCCCATTCAGACCTCAGATCAGCATATTGTGCCTCCATCAGACCTCAGATCAGCAGAATGTGCCCCCCATCAGTCCTCTCATCACCCCTACTGTGCCCCCATCAGACCTCAGATCAGCGTATTGTACCCCCATCAGACCTCAGATCAGCAGAATGTGCCCTACATCAGTCCTCTCATCACCCTACTGTGCCCCCATCAGACCTCAGATCAGCGTATTGTGCCCCCATCAGACCTCAGATCAGCGTATTGTGTCCCCATCAGACCTAAGATCAGCGTATTGTGCATAATAAGACCTCACATCAGCCTAATGTGCCCCCATCAGACCTCAGATCAGCGTATTGTGCCCCCATCAGACCTTAGATCAGCGTATTGTGCCCTAATCAGACCTCACATCACCCTACTGTGCCCCCATCAGACCTCAGATCAGCGTATTGTGCCCCCATCAGACCTCAGATCAGCGTATTGTGCCCCCATCAGACCTCAGATAAGGTAAGAAAGGTTTTTTATTTTAATTTTATGTGGCTGGGTTGGCTGATCTGAAGTCTGATAGGGGTCGCTAAATACAAGTGAGCGCTTCCATAATGGAAGCGCTCACTTGTATTCGCCTGATAGTCATCCTTGCTGGGCCCCCCCTGACTCACTGGGCCCGGAGCCGTCGCCCCCCCTGCCCCCCGGTAGCTACGCCTCTGCGGATGCCCATTTATACAACACACCAGTATGATATACCTGCCAGCAGCATCCGTGAATAGAGATGAGCGAGCATACTCGTCAGAGCTTGGTGCTCGTTCGAGTATTAGGGTACTCGTAAGTGCTCGCTGCTCGGACGAGTATCTCGCCATGCTCGAGGAAAGGGCAACTTCCAACACCGTGCTTTTTTGGCGCCTATAAACACAGCCAATCACAAGCCAGGAGAATCTACAGTACACCCAGCATCACGTGGGGCCCTTACATGTCGATAGCAGGGGTTGGCTGACCTGATCAGGTGACCCTGGAATATACTAGTGACTGGCCGCGGTGCTCGGCTCAGATGCCGTCTGGATGTCGTTAGGGATAGAGCTGCTGCGTTTCAGGGAGAGTGTTAGGGCCTGCATTTAGTTCTCTGTTAGGCAGGAATCACCCACAAAGAGCCCAAGAGCCCTTCTAAGGGCTAGAAGACATTTTTTTTTGCCTCCTGGCTTGGCTGGCTGGCACTAGTAGTGCAGCTGTCGCCATATATAACACTTTTTTTTATTGTTTTAACTCAATGATACAAATCCATTGCACACAGCAGTGTGGAACCATTCTGTGTGTCACAGTTCAGTACATTAACTATTTTCTGTCCAGGTGACACTTTCTGTACGTCACTGAATACAACAAAGTCTTTTGCTGCCTGTCACGTGTATAGCTTGATCCCAAAAATCTCTGTGCGACATTTGTCTGGGTCGCAGTCTAAATAGCTACCGTCCGTAGGGTTAGCTCTACGATAGTTTCTGCACGTCACGTTCCAAAAAAAACAAAAATCCAAAACAAAATAAACAAAAAAAATTAGTTTTTTTGTTGTTTTAGCTCAGTGATACAAATCCATTTCACACAGCTGCGTGTATCCTTTCTGTGTGTCACAGTTCAGCACACTCACTCCAATCCGTATATTCTGTCCAGGTGATACTTTCTGTACGTCACAGAATACAACCAAGTCATTTGCTACCTGTCACGTATACAGCTTGATCCTAAAAATCTCTGTGCGACATTTGTCTGGGTCGCAGTCTAAATAGCCACCGTCAGTAGGGTGTCAGTCAGCTCTACGATAGTTTCTGCACGTCACGTTCCAAAAAAAACAAAACTAAAAAAAAAATATATCTAAAAATAATTAGTTGTATTTGTTGTTTTAGCTGAGTGATACAAATACATTTCACACAGCTGCGTGTAACCTTTCTGTGTGTCACAGTTCAGCACACTCACTCCAATCCATGTATTCTGTCCAGGTGACACTTTCTGTACGTCACAGAATACAACCAAGTCATTTGCTACCTGTCACGTATACAGCTTGATCCTAAAAATCTCTGTGCGACATTTGTCTGGGTCGCAGTCTAAATAGCCACCGTCAGTAGGGTGTCAGTCAGTTTTACGATAGTTTCTGCATGTCACGTTCTAAAAAAAAAATATTAAAAAATATATATAAAAATAATTAGTTGTATTTGTTGTTTTAGCTGAGTGATACAAATCCATTTCACACAGCTGCGTGTAACCTTTCTGTGTGTCACAGTTCAGCACACTCACTCCAATCCGTATATTCTGTCCAGGTGACACTTTCTGTACGTCACAGAATATAACCAAGTCATTTGCTACCTGTCACGTATACAGCTTGATCCTAAAAATCTCTGTGCGACATTTGTCTGGGTCGCAGTCTAAATAGCCACCGTCAGTAGGGTTAGCTCTACGATAGTTTCTGCACGTCACGTTCCAAAAAAAACAAAAATCCAAAACAAAATATACAAAAAAAAAATTAGTTTTTTTGTTGTTTTAGCTCAGTGATACAAATCCATTTCACACAGCTGCGTGTAACCTTTCTGTGTGTCACAGTTCAGCACACTCACTCCAATCCGTATATTCTGTCCAGGTGATACTTTCTGTACGTCACAGAATACAACCAAGTCATTTGCTACCTGTCACGTATACAGCTTGATCCTAAAAATCTCTGTGCGACATTTGTCTGGGTCGCAGTCTAAATAGCCACCGTCAGTAGGGTGTCAGTCAGCTCTACGATAGTTTCTGCACGTCACGTTCCAAAAAAAACAAAACTAAAAAAAAAATATATCTAAAAATAATTAGTTGTATTTGTTGTTTTAGCTGAGTGATACAAATACATTTCACACAGCTGCGTGTAACCTTTCTGTGTGTCACAGTTCAGCACACTCACTCCAATCCATGTATTCTGTCCAGGTGACACTTTCTGTACGTCACAGAATACAACCAAGTCATTTGCTACCTTTCACGTATACAGCTTGATCCTAAAAATCTCTGTGCGACATTTGTCTGGGTCGCAATCTAAATAGCCACCGTCAGTAGGGTGTCAGTCAGTTTTACGATAGTTTCTGCATGTCACGTTCCAAAAAAAAACAAAACTAAAAAAAAAATATTAAAAAAATATATATAAAAATAATTAGTTGTATTTGTTGTTTTAGCTGAGTGATACAAATCCATTTCACACAGCTGCGTGTAACCTTTCTGTGTGTCACAGTTCAGCACACTCACTCCAATCCGTATATTCTGTCCAGGTGACACTTTCTGTACGTCACAGAATATAACCAAGTCATTTGCTACCTGTCACGTATACAGCTTGATCCTAAAAATCTCTGTGCGACATTTGTCTGGGTCGCAGTCTAAATAGCCACCGTCAGTAGGGTGTCAGTCAGTTCTACGATAGTTTCTGCACGTCACGTTCCAAAAAAACAAAACTAAAAAAAAAATATAAAAAAAAAATATATAAAAATAATTATTTGTATTTGTTGTTTTAGGTGAGTGATACAAATCCATTTCACACAGCTGCGTGTAACCTTTCTGTGTGTTACAGTTCAGCACACTCACTCCTATCCATATATTCTGTCCAGGAGACACTTTCTGTACGTCACAGAATACAACCAAGTCATTTGCTACCTTTCACGTATACAGCTTGATCCTAAAAATCTCTGTGCGACATTTGTCTGGGTCGCAGTATAAATAGTCACCATCAGTAGGGTGTAAGTCAGCTCTACGATAGTTTATGCACGTCACGTTCCAAAAAAAACAAAACTAAAAAAAAAATATAAAAAAATATATAAAAAAGTTAGTTCTATTTGTTGTTTTAGCTGAGTGATACACATCCATTTCACACAGCTGCGTGTAACCTTTCTGTGTGTCACAGTTCAGCACACTCACTCCAATCCATATATTCTGTCCAGGTGACACTTTCTGTACGTCACAGAATACAACCAAGTCATTTGGTACCTGTCACGTATACAGCTTGATCCTAAAAATCTCTGTGCGACATTTGTCTGGGTCGCAGTCTAAATAGCTACCGTCCGTAGGGTTAGCTCTACGATAGTTTCTGCACGTCACGTTCCAAAAAAAACAAAAATCCAAAACAAAATATACAAAAAAAAATTAGTTTTTTTGTTGTTTTAGCTCAGTGATAGCGGGGGAGAGGAGGCGAGCAGGCAGCTTGTCCAGCACTGGCAGGGGAACGCTCTCCAAGGCCTTTGCCAGTTTTATGTCACCCCAGCAAGACACTGTCACCTGTCCCCAGTCTAGGCAGAGTAGGGGGGAGCTGTACAGAAAGATGGTGAGGGAGTACCTAGCTGACCATACCA
This sequence comes from Rhinella marina, assembly GCA_900303285.1. Taxonomy (NCBI): domain Eukaryota; kingdom Metazoa; phylum Chordata; class Amphibia; order Anura; family Bufonidae; genus Rhinella; species Rhinella marina. The sequence goes on along the minus strand of ONZH01015042.1, from coordinate 1,861 downwards.
ACGTCCGTAGCGATCACTCTGCTCCATACAACTACTGGGTTTCAAAGCTGGACACGTGGCCTGAACTGGCGCTGTACGCCTTGGAGGTGCTGGCCTGCCCTGACGCTAGCGTGCTGTCAGAGCGGGTATTCAGTGCAGCTGGTGGCATCATCACCGATAAGCGTACACGCCTGTCAACTGACAGCGCTGACAGGCTGACGCTTATTAAAATGAACAAAGCCTGGATTTCACCGGAATTCAAATCTCCTCTGGGGAAAGCAGCTAAAGATTAACATTACTTATGTATCCGATTCCTCTTCTCTACTCCTCCTACTCCTCCTCCTCCTCCATATCGTCTTTGCCTAACGCTGGACCAAAAAAACGCCATTTTTCAGAGGTCCAACTGGCACTCTTTTATCACAATTTTCAGGAGGGCCCCCTACAGGCCCTCTCTTCAAACAATTTTTTCGGAGGTCCACCTACAGGCCCTCTCTCCAAACAATTTTTCCGGTGGTCCACCTACAGGCCCTCTCTTCAAACAATTTTTCCGGAGGTCCATCTACAGGCCCTCTCTCCAAACAATTTTTCCGGAGGTCCACCTACAAGCCCTCTCTCCAAACAATTTGTCCGGAGGTCCACCTACAGGCCCTCTCTCCAAACAATTTTTCCGCAGGTCCACCTACAGGCCCTCTCTCCAGTTCCAGTTTCCAGTTTTATTTGCGCAAACTGCGTAAATTTTATTTTTGGGATAGGTGTGAAAAATAATATTACCTGCGTATCTATATTGCCCAACATTGGATACGGTAGCAACAAGAAGACCAAACACATGCTGCCCACAGGGTTCCGCAAATTCCTGGTCCACAATGTCAAGGAGCTCGAGGTTCTGTTGATGAGCAACAAGTCCTTCTGTAAAGAAATCGCCCACAACGTCTCCATCTAAGAACCTAAAGACCATTGTAGAGAGAGAGCGGCACAGCTCGCCATCAAAGTGACGAACCCCAACGCCAGACTGCGCAGCGAAGATAACGAATAAATATCTCTGTGGTTATTTGAGCTAAATAAAAGTTAAATAAACACAAAAAAAAAAATTTGATCTGTTCCTGTGCCTGATCCACCCAAGTTGAATCTGTCCCATCATGAGAAAGTCCCCCCAAGGAGTCCCCACTGTAACTTGCAAAAGGTCTTGCGAATTGGGACAGAGAATGTTGTGGGCTAGCACATCAGAGAAGGGGTGACTATGGGGTTCCAGGGAGTACGTGACCACATGCAATCTCCATCTAAAAAGTCATGCCACACTTGATCGAGCTCATAATTGACAATTGTACCGGTTGATGCTAAATTTTTAAGTTGGGGTCCTGCGTCGTCATTCTAACTACATCCGGCTGTTGTCACCACCACACACGCTAGCCCAGGGGGCACTCCTCTGGCTCTTCCAGCTCAACCTCCTTCCCCCCAGCCTGCCACCCCACCTACAGGCCCTCTCTCCAAACAATTTACGTCTTTGTCCTATCTTTCTCTCTCTCCAAACTATTTTTCCGGATAGCTGCCATATACGGTATTAAACTGAGTAGTGTACATAGAAGACATACCACACTTGATCAATCTCATAATTTACGACTGTATCGGTTGATGCTAAATTTTTAAGTTGGGGTCCTGTGTCGTCATTCTAACTACATCCGGCTGTTATCACCACCACACACGCTAGCCCAGGGGGCACGCCTCTGGCTCTTCCAGCGAAACCTCCTTCCCCCCAGCCTGCCCCCCACCTACAGGCCCTCTCTCCAAACAATTTACCCGGATAGGGACGTATTAGATATTGTACAGATTTTTTTTTTGGTTCTTCTTCTAATTGGCTCCTGACCTGTGATAGGCAGAGCATGGA